>RJWK010031445.1:0-24220 GCA_004363435.1 Platanista minor | reverse complement strand
AGCCAAGGCATGCGCCCGTCTCTGCAGCTCATTTAGGCGGTGCTCTGAATCCCCTGTCCTCGTGCACCCTGAAACAATGGTCTCTTGCCTCTTCAGCAGGTCTAGACTTTTCCCTGGACTGCCTCCCGGCTAGCCATGGTGCACTAACCCCTTCAGGCTGTGTTCACGCTGCCAACCCCAGTCCTCTCTCTGCGCTCCAGTCGAAGCCCGAGCCTCAGCTCCCAGCCCCGCCCGCCCCGGCGGGGGAGCAGACAAGCCTCTTGGGCTGGTGAGTGCGGGTCGGCACTGATCTCTGTGTGGGAATCTCTCCGCTTTGCCCTCCGGGCCCCTGCTGCTGTGCTCTCCTCCGCGGCTCCGAAGCTTCCCGCCTCCGCCAGCCAACCGCAGTCTCTGCCCGTGAAGGGGCTTCTAGTGTGTGGAAACCTTTCTTGCTTCACAGCTCCCTCCCACTGGTGCAGGTTCCGTCCCTATTCTTTTGTCTCTGTTTTTTCTTTTTTTCTTTTGCCCTACCCAGGTACCTGGGGAGTTTTCTGCCTTTTGGGAAATCTGAGGTGTTCTGCCAACGTTTAGTAGGTGTTTTGTAGGAGTTGTTCCATGTGTACATGTATTTCTGATGTATTTGTGGGGAGGAAGGTGATCTCCATTTCTTACTCTTAACACCATCTTGAAGGTCTCTCCGATCTGAAACTGCTTCTTTAAAAAGTTTATTTTATTGAAGTATAGTTGATTTACAATGTTTTGTTAATTTCTGCTGTACAGCAAAGTGATTCAGTTATATATATATATTCTTTTTCGTACTCTTTTCCATTGTGGTTTATCACAGGATATTGAATATAGTTCCCTGTGCTATACAGTAGGACCTTGTTGTTTATCAATTCTATGCATAGTAGTATGCATCTGCTAATCCCAAACTCCCAATCCTTCCCTCCCCCTTGGCAACCACAAGTCTGTTCTCTATGTCTATGAGTCTGTGAAACTACATTTTGTTGTTTAATTATTGTATATGCTTTTGTCAAAACCATGATGTGTGAGAAAAAGATGGAATTTGGATTTAGGCAGACATGAATTCACAATCTGCACAAATAGTTGAATGTAAATGTTACTCAATCTTTCTTAGACAGTAACCTGGTTAGAACAAAATAGGGAAAATAACACCTGTTGTTGCAAGGATTAAATTAAGTATGGGCTGCAAAACCCCCCATTGCAAAGCCTGGCACCAAGTGAACAGAGACACATTAATTGTTGTGTTGCTTTACCCATTTTTTGCATCTGCAATGGCCCAGCACAGGCAGAGGGCACAGCTGTACTCCATACAGATGATGTAGGCTTGAGGCTCTTGTGGCCTGAGAATTTCCAAGTCTATATTTACTCACCTTCATCCCCTCTCTCAAAAGACACAAATCAGAGTTATGACTGGCATTTCAGAGACTTGGGAAGTAGGGATAAAAGGGAGACATTTTTACATGTATTAGATGGTGACTATGTGCCAGGCAACATATTGAGTGTTTCACATATATCTTCTCATTTATTTCTTGTAATGACCTTATGAAGTAGGCATAATGCTCCTTAATCAACCAACCGAAAACATAATGGCTTAATGCAACAACCATTTATTCTTTTTTCATGAGTCAGCTGGGCAGCTCTGATGCGGGTCAGGATTGGCTGACCTCGGCTGGGCTTGCTCATGTGTCTGTGTTGGGTCAGCTAGTGCTGACCGGTCTAGGATGGCCATGGCTGGCTGGACAGCTCGGCTCCTACTCCATGTGGTCTCCCGCCCTACTGCAGGTCACCCCTTGGTGCAGTGGTCCAAGAGAGGAAGAGGAAACATGAATGTTACTGTGCTACTGGCCAAAGCAAGTCACGTGGCCAAGCTCTGAGTTGAGGTGGGAGAATACATCCAAAGGGAATGAATTCAGGGGGACATGAACAAATGGGGGTCATTAGTACACTTGATTTTTCACAATAGCCATAGTTATTACCCCCATTTGTAGAGGAGGGGATGGAGGCTATAGCAACGCTGTGCCTCTTGTTCACTGGCCTGCCCCCTGGTGTCTTTCTCTGCTGTGTTCTTTTTGGTGATCTGCTACATGGGGTGGGGATACTTTCCAATCAGCTGTATTTCCCCTTCTTTCTCATCATTTGGTCTGCATTTGAAATTTCATGTAAAATTTTTGGGACTAACCAATTGGTCTTAAAGAAACTCAATGGAATGACGTCAAGGGACAGTGTGGGTAAGTTAGTAAGGTGAGTCTACTTATTAGACAATGAAGGGGAGGCAGATGTGAAATTGGATGGAGCACAAACAAGAAAACAAGGCAAATGTATATTTCTCTTCTATCTGCTAGTTTCCCTGATTTTGCCTGGGTCACCTTCCCTGTCTCCATGCCATCCTTTCTGGATCCTGACATCAAGTCTGAAAAAGGCAAGAGCCTGGTATTGACCTGAGGCACTTATTAGCCCTTTGCTCTTGGGCAAGGAAGTTCCTTCCCTAATTTCCCCGAGCCTCCATTTGCTCATGTGAGAAAGAGTAACAGCACAGATGTGGGTTGTGTGGGTTAAAGGAGACCTGCAGGTGAAGCACCCTGCCTAGGCTGAGCCTTCCTGCAGCCGCCATGAGTCATGGCTGCCCTGCAAGCACTTCTCGGTGCCTGGAAATTCAGAAGAGTCGACCTGCACAACTGCAGCGGCTCTGAGTGAGCTGCCAGGGCGGTGCAGAGCGGCTGAGCAGCACGAGGGCTGTTAATGGATTTTATGGCTTTGCTGAGTATCCCAAACTACAGTTTAGACACCGTTACAACATATACATTTTTGTTAGTTTATTTGTATAGGCACATATCTGGCAACATAAAGAATGTGCAGGACCGTAACACTTACAAAGCACTGTAATTGCCTTTTACTGCCCTCGTTGGCTTCTCAGACAGGAACAAAGGCTTTGAGGAGAGGACAGACAACTGTCCTTGGTCTTTGTTTTTTGTTTTGTTTTTTTTTTTTGCGGTACACGGGCCTCTCACTGTTGTGGCCTCCCCCGTTGCGGAGCACAGGCTCCGGATGCACCGGCTCGGCGGCCATGGCTCACGGGCCCAGCCGCTCCGCGGCATGTGGGATCTTCCCGGACCGGGGCACGAACCCGCGTCCGCTGCATCGGCAGGCGGACTCTCAACCACTGCGCCACCGGGGAAGCCCTCTCCTTGGTCTTTGGACTGTCTAATGTCTAATTTAGTGTCCAGTGGCAGGGTGACATAACCTGTCTGGGTGCTCAGTATATGGGTTGACTCAATGAATAAATAACTTTTGTTTCTCTCTAGATTTCTCTATTTCTTTAACTATTCCTTATGAACCCTGACTTGTGTGTGATATTGGCACTGCACATGTGGATGCAAATAAGGTCAAGGATTTCTTCTGAGCCATTAGTTAATGGTTAGGGAGTACCTCTATGAACCTTGTGTGGCCTGGGGGTGGTGGGGAGTTGTCAAGAGGGCAAGGCCGTTGCACTCTGGGTACTGACAATTACTCACGAGGTGTTACAAGGCATGACGTCGGGTGGCCTGGTCTCAAGATGCGTGGAGTTAAACAGAAAGGTGGTAACTTCTAGCCTGGGTACCATACTGCAGGGAAGTGTCTGTCCCACTGCAGCCTCGGCAGGCCCAGCGGCCCACGTTTGCCTTTTGCGATCTGGTCCATCAGCCTCCGAGAGCCGTGGCTGTTCCTGCCTCTCCGAGATGGTGCGGAGTCCGGCCATTGCCCTCCGGGTCCGCGGTGATGTCCCCGGCTTGGCAACTCAGAGCAGCACTCGCGCTTTCCAGCTCTAGCGTGTGCCTGGCGCCCTCCCTAGACCAGGCGGCACAGAACGTCCGGAGACCCGGCCAAGGGCAGGACCTGCAGCCACGCCCGCCCGCCCGCCCCTCCGCACGGATGTCAGCTCCAAGGGCGTGGCGGGGCACGGTGCCCTGAGCCCCCGCAGGCGATGCTCAGGCTCCCGGGGACCACTTCTGAGGGAGCCAACCCTCCCCCGAGGCAGTTATTTGAGAGCCGGAGCGAGGGCTCGGGGCAGGAGGGCTCCCCGCAGCCGCCCACCCGGTCCTCTGGGAGCCGAGTCCTACCTGGAGGAAGAGCGCCCCGGAGCTCGAGGACGGCGGAGGAAAGTTGGGGGGCGAGGGCGCGGAGCCGCGAGCGTAGAAGCCGCGGCCGGTGTCCGCGTCTCATGAATATGCAGGAGCCACCTCCCTCCCTCCGTGACGTCACGGGCCGTCCCGGGGTGAGCGCCGGAGCTGCTCGGGGTCCGCGCCAGTGAGCGCGGCTGCTGCGGGCGAGCTAGCGGCGCGGCGGCGGGCACCGGAGGCCGAGCGCGGCGGCGCCCGAAGCGCACACAGCGGCAGGGCAAGGCGGCCCGAGGCCCGGCGGACACCGGAAGGCGAGAGCCGGCGAGGGCAGTAGGCGGCGGCAGCGGCAGCTCGTAGGCGGCGGCGGCGGTGAGGATGGTGACTGGGAGGCTGTGCTGGGTACCGCTCCTGCTGGTGCTAGGCGTGGGCAGCGGCAGCGGCGGCGGCGGGGGCAGCCGGCGGCGCCGCCTCCTCGCCTCTAAAGGTGGGTGCTGGGGAAGTTTCTTCGTCTCCGAGGAGGGAAGCAGGGCGGGCTTGAGGGTGCAAGCGGCGGGGACACCACTGGATTTTCACACCCTCCCTTGCCGCAGCTTCCCCGGCCTCCGTGCGCCCGGGATGACCAAAGTGAGCGCCCTGCGCCCTGAACCAGAGAGATTCCACCTGCGGACGCCGGCCCAACCCCTGGGCAGGTTCTAGGGACCCAGGAGAAGGCCAGGTCTGGGGAGTCCGGACAACTTTGGGGGCTTTCTGCGCCTGAGTGGGAGTGTAGTGGCCGAGTGGTGGGCTCCGGCCCGGGAGCGGCGGGAGCAGGGCGCTGGCACGGCGCGGACAGGCAGTTGTCTGCTCCAGCCCAGAGGGAGGAATCAGTGGCGGCGCCTTCAAAGGAGGGAGCAGAGCTCGTCTCCCAGCTCGGGGATGAGGTGGAAACTTGTGGGCTCCGGGGAAGGCCTCCCTGGCTGGGTTCAGGATCCCCCAGGGCGGCTCTGGCTCCCCCGGGAACGCGCGCCCTCCGGGTGGGCAGCGGAGTCCGGAAGAAGTGCGGGATGTGACCCCTCCCCATAGCCTCTCCGACAGTGCTTGGGCACCGGAGCACAGAGGCGCAGAATCCGGTGACCTCCCACCCCGCAACCCTATTGGCTTGGAGTTCGTGACCTCCCCGCTTCTCCCGCCCCGGAGGAAGCAAGATCCTGGTGAACGCCTGGCGCGGTCGGGAGACTGTAGGCTGGCGAGCCTCGGAATTTGCTGCCTGGGAGCGGGGGGAGGAGCGCCGGGTTGGGGGCGTCTGGAGGGCGAACTGAAACGGAAGGTCACGTGCCTACTGGACGGTGGCGGGAGAGGCAAGGGAGGAGCAGAGCGGGCTTGGGTGGCGATGGGCGCAGGAGAGGCGGTGGCAGTTCTGGGCTGGAGTGCCCGGCTTGGTGGTAACTTGTTGATTCTCTGCGTTTTGACTAGGATAGGAGGGCGTGCGCTTGGTTGAAAGACTGTGGCCAGATTTGCCCGGCAACCAGTACGGGAAGGAACGTGGTCACTGACAATCCTCAGAAGACGGAGGAGTTTGCTCTTGTAGATAAAGAGGCTCCCTATTAGCGGCAACCTGATTTGCAAACTTTGAACTGTAGCTTACCTGTGGCTCAGGAGGGAATGTATTCTACGTTTAATTAGCCTTGGGGGGTGGGGAGAGCGCGAGGCAGACAGCTCGCCTCCTCAGGACCTCGGAAACGCCTCTCCCGCAACTTGAGAGCGAGACGGTTGAGAAGAATTAGAAGAGTTTCTGTTTATGCTGTAATCTTTTAGTTTGGTGGCATCGTTTTTTTGTAACATTATTTTATAAGCAGGCATCCTGTTCCTTTTCATCAATTCTTACCCCCACCCCCATCCTTGAGAGGTAGTTTTTTTGGGGAGGAAGACATAGGAAGACTGATTATGAAAGTGTGTCAAACATGTGGTAAAGGAAGGGTAAAGGAATGTGTAAAGGAGTCGTTGATGATTCAGAGAGACGCTTGTTTTGGTGAAAGCAAGAATAAAAAACACTGAACGACCACATCGTTTGCTCTCCTTCCCCAATATAGGCACTTTGTTAAACAGGCAGATTACGTGGTTTTGATTTTTTTCGTCACTTTGTAGCGGAGCAAATGGCGTATGTTTAAGCCGATGTTTACATACAGTGGGGCTCACAGCAAGTGAAGGAAGGGGAAAAAACTTGTTTGGGAAGACGAGCTGGTGTGCTTATGCATCGCCTAGTTCCCAGGTCAAAATGGAAAACTTGGTAGAGATAAAAGAGAAAGATTGAAAAGAAAAAAAAAATCCAGGCTCTCAGTGATTCACGCGTATGTGAATAATTATGTGCATTTTAACCAACACGTTGCATCTTCTCCACTTAGAACATATTCATTTCATGTTGAAAATAAGCCATTTGTCTTTCCGGAGTAAAAAGTTGATTGGTCCTGCGGAGCTAGAGTTGCTGTCTCCCCCGCGTTCTTCCCTCTTTCTCCTTCCAACCACTGGGGGGCTGCAAAGGGCGCTGTTAGCTACATTTTTCTTTTCATTTCTGTTTTAAAGACAAATGTGTAATATTTGATCAAAACAGAGACATTTGCTATGACACTTTAGCTGGGATTTACAGGGCTGACTCTCCTTATTACAATGCACGTGCATTTTATGTCTCCAAATTTCATATAATTTCTGAGGGACATTTGAGATACTGAAGGTATGCTTCATATATGATGTGTCCCACCACTGACTATGCCTTTTCTAAGGTTCATGTCATTACATTATTATCCCCATCACTAAAAAGGAGAAAAGTCAGGAAGACCCATGACGAAGACTGAACAAAAAAATAGCTTTCTTTTTCCGTACAATTCTGAATTCATTCACAGAGGAAAAATGGGAGTGGGGCATCAAGCTGCCTGGCAGACCGGAATGCACCCTCTGGACAACTGTCTGGAAGTATGTCCTCCCGGCTTGGGCTCGTGTACGATGTCGTGTCTGTGGCACACGGCTTGTTCTGCCTTTGTGTTTCTTGCTTCTTCCTGTAGGGAATCGAGCAGCTAATCCCCGAGAACTGTTTGGGGTTTTCGCAGAATCGCTGCACTTTGAGTACAAACATATTCCTGACGTCAGAAATAATACAGTGGCCAGGCAGCTGTTATAACCCCTTCCTTTTCTCTCCTGTATCTTGATTATTCAAAAAAGACAAACACTTCCTGGATGCCTTCCTTGAAAAGACCAGATCCTATGCGCATGTTTCATGAGCAAAGCTTGGGAAGGCATTGTGGACCCAAGGAGCCTCTGGAGCAGAGAAAGGCATGTCTTATCCAGGGGAAAAAAGACAATACAATAAAACCTCTTAAGATTTGTGTCAAATTTGGTGATGCATCAGTGGGCTCAGGTCTCAGGGATCTGGTACACAAACGCTTTTCAGTCCTCAACATCCAGGTATTGGTTGTTCAGGACAATGCTTGAGGAGAGACCATCAGCAATAACTGATGTAGTGCCCACCTGTGTGCCCAGAACCTGGCTCAGTACTCTGGAGGATTCTTAGCAAATATAAAAAGATCACCCCCCCACCATTCCCATCTCACTACTACCTTGCTTTGAGAGCTTTGATCTGGCTTGGAGACAAGATTTTTATTGTGAAAACTTTAAGAGAATGACAGCAGGCCGAGTTTGTGCCAAGTATAGTACCATGCGATGGGGACACAGACAAGGGAGATAGAGATACGAAGAGCGCTTGCAAGCACAGCATTTGGTAATAGGGAGGGGAGGAGACAGAGCAGAATTGTATCAGTAGTTGTATAATTGTAGTAACTGCAGTTTGTGGAACTTCTCCTTAGTGTGTTACAGGCACTGCGCTAATCCATTTAACTGGGCTGTCTCTCATTTTTACAAATTCAGGGCTGGTTTTGGTAGCCCATTTTACAGAGGAAGAAACTAAGTCTGAAAGGGCAAGTGACTTGCCAGGACAACCAGGGGAGGATGTGACACTGAGGTGAGAATGTGAAGGCTCACCATGGCCGGTGCCCCTTGACCGTTCATCGCATATTCTCCCCTCTGGATTTAAAGGCAGATCTAGTGACCTCAGGGAAGCTGACTGTATCTCTGAGATCCCCAAGAGCGCCTGTGGCCCTGCATACACAGGAGGAGAGTCCAGGGCTGCTGTTTCAAGGGGCCTGTTGGGAGATAAATGGAGTGGGCCTATGTTCTCATCCATGGAAACCTGTGTTCTAGCTTCAAGCAGCAGCCTCATCCTCCCTCTTACAGATTCAAAAACCATCCTTGCGTATTCCAGAGTGCACATGCAGAACCTCCCGTGGGGGTGAAGGTGGTGTGGAATTTTTATGGTGAATTGTCCTATATCATCTCTTGGAAAGTAGCATGTGTAGGGGTGTGGCAGTTATCTCCCCAACAACGGAAGCACAAATGACAAAATGTCCTCAGCCCTGCATCTGACCTGCATGCATCCCAAAGCACTTGTGGTTCCTGGACCAGGATGTGCTCATTCCTGTCCTGGACCCTTTGGACCATGTCTTCAAGCTAGACGGTCACCTTCCTCAGCCTAATGCCTTCTGTGACTCAAGACGCAGCCAGGCCTGGGCATGGTTTCCCCTAGGAGCCTTCCCTGACTGGTCCCCCTGGCTGGTCCCCCAGGACTTGGCTCTCCCTCTGGTGTAGCTGTGCTCCTTATCTGGCTCCAGAGCTGCCCTGCGAGCTCGGAGGGCTGGAATCTCGCCCTGATTCTCCCTCCCTGTCCTGATCTCCAAGTCCACCCCACTGCCTGGCCTCCGGATGTGAGCCGAGCAGTCAGTAGTGAGTGGCTTGGTGAATCCACCTGTTTGCAGTTGCAGTGCTATTGTTTAATGACACAGAGATTTTGGGTGTTTTCTCCTGTCCTGTAGGAAGGAAAAATTTGGACTTCATAACGAGGGAAACCTGGGTCCCAATCCTGGCCCTACTGCTTCCCAGTAAGATAATCTTGGACAAATCAGTGAATCCCTTTGAACCTCAGTTTCCTTATCTATAAAATGGGGAAACAAAGATCCACCTTGCCAAGTCGTTGTCAGGAAAGTGTTTAGAAGTCACTTAGCACAGTTCACGGCATGTAAACAGCACTAAATACACAGTGACTGTAATTACTGATCATTTAAACACTGGGTTCTAGCATCTGAGATTTGGTGACATTCTCCCTTTCTGACTGGCCCTCTTGGCAGCTGAGTAGTTTTGTTCATATCTTCCCTCCATTCAAACTCTGTTCTCTCTGTCTCTGTCTCTCCCACATGTGCATATGTGTGGACACAGTCATATATAAATACATGTACACGTAGACATTTGGCTTGAATTGTGAAAACACCTGCCTCTTTCACTAGTCTATGAATGCCTTTGAGGCTGGGACCCATGTCTTGTCTCATTCATCTCAAAAGCCCTGGCACTTAATGCAGGGCCAGCTCTGAGGAAGGACTCAGCAATGTGTGTTATCTAAATAAATAAACATCTCTATGTGCCACTGCTGAAGGTGTAGGATTCTGGTCTCTGGAGGAAGAGCTTTACTGGTGTGACCTGGGTTGTAAAGAGAAGTCCCCTGACCAGCAAACACTTTCCTTCCAGCCTTGCTGTCCCAGAAAGCAGAGAAGCACTCTTTTTTGTTTGTTTGTTTAAGACACTGGCAACCTCTGTGATGATGCATGTTTATGTGGAAGCGGGTAATTGACACTGTGATAGCCAAATGACAGCTTGAAACAGATTATGATTTTATTGTTTATTATCTAGCCCATCACTAATTGGACCCTGTGGAAATTGGAATGGTGGGTTTGGAGATGAACCATGAGAGGACTGAGCTGGGGGAAGCATGCTGAGCAGAAGACACTGGCACTGAACAGGACAGAAGTTCGCCATCATAATCAGCTGGGGTTTCTGTAGCAAAAATAACATAGATCAGGTGGCTTAGAAACAACAGAAATTGATTTCTACAGTTCTGAAGGAAGGAAGGAAGCCCAAGAATGATTATGTTCTGGTGAGAGTTCTCTTCTGGGTTGCAGACTGCTGACTTCTTACTGTGTCCTTCTGTGTGGAATGCAGAGAGAGGAAGCAGGCTCTCTCACGACTCTTACAAGGACACTAATCCCATTCATGAGGGCTGCACCCTCATGATCTCTTCTAATCCTAATATGCTGGGATTTGGGTTGTAAGGAGAGGCTCTCCAAAAGGCCCTGTCTCCTAATACTATCACATTGAGGGTAGAGCTTCAACACGTGAATTTTGGGAGGACACAAACATTCATCCATACCAATCAGGCTGTCAGCTGTGAGGGAGCAATAGGCAGAAGACAGGAGGCGGCAGTGGTTGTAGGAGGATGCTTGGGGTGAGAGTGAGGCCAACCCAGACATGCACTGGGCCCCGTTTTTAGCTGTTTCAGCCAAGAGCTATGTCTCAGTCTCCTCTTATTCTCTATGAGTGGATTGAAAAACTAAAACAAATATCAGATATCAAAGAGCTTTGTCTAGGGCAAACATCACACATGACACAAACTATTGGAGAACTTGGTAGCTTCTGGGAAAAGGGTAGAAGACTGTGCATGAAACACCTGGAAAAAGTTTTGTAGGAAAGGAAGAAATTGGCAAGGATAGGAGAAGCCAGCAAAGATTAATGGAGAAAATGAAAGAGGTCTTGTTGGGTGAGTAGGCATTTGGTCAGCAGATAGGAGGTGGGCAGGACAGGTAGAGGCAAGGTAAGAATGCCCATGTTGGTACGCAGGCAGGAGTAAGGAGGGAGCCCAGCCCTGGACAAACATATTTCTGCATACAGATTTATAAGGCTAATAAAAGAGTGAATGTTTATTGAATGCATACCTTGTGCCAGGCACTATTTTAAACACTTTATATATGTCAGTTGGTTTCATCTTGACCCCAGTTGGTTTGATCTACCAATGATGCAGGTAGAATTACTATCCCATCTTTACAGAGGAGGAAACTGAGGCCCAGAGAAGGGAAGTAACTTGCCCAAGGTCCCACAGCTTAGAGACAGTGGAACTGAGATTTGAACCCAGAACAGTGTGGCAGACATGGATTTCCCATATCACACAGGCTTACCTAGCAGAGTGATGTGTTTTCAGCCCGAGGAAGGCTCTGAGTGAGGCCAGAGAGGCTCTGCTGCCCTGGAACATTCCGAGGCAGTTCAAGAACATTTGGGTCTTCAAAATTGCTGAAAGAATCAGTTTCTCTGGAAGCCTCACTCTCTGATTGACTTCCCCGTCAGGAGCGAACATCGTCTTTCTCTTCTCGCCCGGGCAGCTGGAAGCCTTCCTCCCCTCCTGTCATGCTTGGCCTCAAGTAGAGAAGGCAGCTGTCTGCATTGCATGGTCCATTGAAGGGGTCTCCTGCATCAGGAAGACCTCCCAGCAGTTGTTCACTTGGGTCAAACATGGCCCTCCTCTGACTCCTTTTTTTTAAGCAGGCAGGGTTAAGAACAGCTACCACAGACACTTTCAAGTATATCAGCTGTACTGGAAGCCTGGACTCTGGGAAGAATGAGGAGGGGATGCTGAAAGGCAAGTGTGGCAAGAGGGGAGAGAGATGGCGTAGATGAAATAGAAGGTAACGGGACTGCTCAGAAGGCTAGCTTTTCTTCTGCTGTGGTGGTAGGATTTTACATATGTCAATTGTCTTTTTCACAAATACCCATTTTAAAGATTGGTAAGTGAACACCACAGGGCATGTAGCCGCAGAGCCAGGAATCAGACCAAGGGGTCAGACTAATTGCAGTTGGTTGCAACCCAGCACCAGGAAGCCAGGTGATATATCTTGGGTGATGTCACCCGAAGGCCACTTCTCCCACTTCTTAGTGGTTTTCTAATCCTCAGGCACTTGTTTCCAGTACCTTCTCAGGACTTTGCTTGTCCCCAGCTCAGTGTCCTCTGCTTACATCAGTCTTCCGGAGATGGCCCTGACCAACTCTCCTCCTAGCTCACCTTAAGCCCTGCTCAGAGGCTTGCTCCATGTGTGTCCCCTCTAGGATGCCCTGGGGTACCACCAGCCCCATGTGTGTGTCAACCCAGCCTCTCATCTTCCCTCCAGGAAGCTGCTGCTTGCTCTGTGGCCTCTGTTTGGATGAAAGGTAAACCATCTGCACACTCACCCAAGCCAGAGCCCTGGCGTCCTCCATCCTCCAGCATCCTCATCTCTCCTCTTCCGTCACACCCCATCCTTCATCAAGTCCAGTTGATTCTACCCATAAAGACCTGGAACCTTCCCACTCCTCTCCATGCCCATTGCTACTGCCTTATTTAGCATCTCTTGGGAATGAAAGCACCCACTCCTCATCCCATCCATCACCCTGTTGCCAGGATGGGTCATATCAACCCCAGTCCCACCAGGCCTATAAGAAATGCCATCCCAATCATCATGAATTCCATCTTTCACCATCCATGCTGCAGTCTGTTAAGGTCCCAGGGTTTAGAGAGTAATGTAACACTCTTGGAATTGCCTCAAGGTTCCATCCCTCACAGGTTACCCGTGTGATGCTCATTGTCTGAAAAGCCTGGCCTCTCGATGTCCCCAGCTGACTCTCTACTTCCATGGGCAGCAGAATCTTTGCTGCCACTGGGGTTCCGGCACCTGAAGTCCGATTCTCCTATTACATTTCATTGCCAATGCCCCAGGGGGTGCTTGGGGATAGGAGATGGAACAGGCCACCAGTTCCCATCCTAGAGGAAACCAGCCCTTCTCCCATCTTCTGTCTCTCCTATCCTTACCGTCACCCCTTCAAGGAGCTCAGGCATTCATAGAGCAAAGGCCTGGACCGAGTGTCTACAGAGATCTTCTGCCTACGCTCTTGCAACCCAAGCCTCCTCTGAAGCTAGGATACACAGAGAGCCTCACCCCTGATGACAAACCACAGTCCTTTCAAGATAGATCCAAACTCTCCAGCCTCACATAAAAGTCCGTTGATGGTTTCTCCCTCACTTCTCATCTGGCCTCCTCTTCTCTCAGTGAACTTTCCAGCAGTTTCCACATAGTAAATACTATCTCCTGTCAAGAGCTTACTGTGTGCTGGGCTCTGTTCTGAGTGCTTTATGGGTATCAATACTCATTCAGTCCTCCAGCCACTCAATCAGATGTGTGCTCTTATTATCCCCATTTTACAGGTGAGGAAACTGAGGCCAGGAAGGTTAAACTACTTACCCAGTTCACCTAACTACTACTACTACTACTACTACTACTACAGCAGAGCTGGGATTTGAATGGACAAAGTCTAGTTTCAGAGACTACCCCCTTATCCGTTGGGTTAGTGACTCTCAAGCCTGGATGCACAGTGGAACCACTTGAGAGTTTCAAAATAACAGAGATGCCTGGAACACCCCTGCAGAGATGCTGGTGTCATTGATCTAGGCTAAGACTTGGGATTTAGTTTAAAGCTCTCAGATGTTTGTGATGCCCAGCCAAGGTTGAGAAGTGCCCCTGCCAACCCCTATTGCTGACAGTTCCCCAGGGAATGCTTCATTTCTTGGCATGGGTTGCAGGGCTGCTCCTGGGTGGGGGCCTTGACCCTCTTTATTTCACCACCTCTGGTTTCCCCCATCACAGTGCCTATCGCCTCCCTGCCTCCCCAGGCAGGCTGTGACCCCCTCAAGGGGGAAGCATCCTGGTCACCTCTGTGTGACTGGTACCCAGCACAGTCTGAGGTCCAGAGTGAATGCTGAGTGTTGAGGGAGTGGCGATATGCCAGGGTGATGCCTCCCACGCTGGCTGCAAGTCCCTCAGGACTCTGCCCATGCACACTTCCCCCGGTCAGGGCTACTCCCTGCCTTTTGTCACTGGTAGGAACTAGTCATCAGGCCTCTCCCCTTTAGTTAACTGATGATTCTCCTTCCAAACCAATGACAACATTCACTTTGTAAAGGTTGAAAACACTCAGTCCTGCAGATGAGTTGAGAGAACTCTGACCACACCAAGATGTGTAAGGGAGTCAAGTCCAGCAGATGCCGCTGGGATTCTCACTGAGAAAGGCTGTAAATGCCACTCGTAGCTTCTAAAAGTGCTTAACTGGCTGAAATTTGACTTAAGTTCTGCCGGCAGAAAAAAGCAAAAAAACACACAGCACATCATTTTTGTGATTTCTGCCACTCTGCATTTCCGTGATGTCTGTTGTATTATATAGTTAAACAAATCTGCAGTCTTCAAGGAAGCCTGACGAGGAAATAGCCTGTGGAGGAGGCAGCAACTCCAAGTCACGTGACTTGGAACCACTGATCCGTGTGATGCTCAGGGCACATCACTCAGCCCTCTGGGATCTGCTTTTCCCTGTGCAGAAAGGACAGGATGGCACCTCCCTCCTCTATTCAAGAAAATTCTGAGTATCCGCATGCAAGTGGCTCTGAATACCCTTTGGAAGGATAAAGTGCTTAAGAAAATAAGGTGATCAGATTTAAGAAATTGGCTTTGAGACCTCAGGACTCTAACCCTCCAAACAAAACCCTACATCTTTCCGTCTTTATACTGTCTTACCAGTTTAAGTAATGATATTTTCAGGAGAAGTCTGAATTTAGCGGTAAGGCCCTTCCTAATTCTTTAATGTACATTCTGCGTATGGTACACGGTGGGTGTTCACCATGGTTATGCAAGGGGTGCAGCAGTTGCAGGCCCATACAT
The DNA here is from genome assembly GCA_004363435.1 of Platanista minor. NCBI lineage: Eukaryota > Metazoa > Chordata > Mammalia > Artiodactyla > Platanistidae > Platanista > Platanista minor. The sequence continues at coordinate 9,480 of RJWK010031445.1, read as the reverse complement.
TTTCAGGGAAGAACCAGTCAAAACTGTTAATATGATGTCAGGTTGATGTGTCATTTTCCAATTTGCATGGGTAACTGCATTGCAGCAAATTAATTAAAACAGGTAAATAAATGTTAATCTAATGCATGTCTCCTTGTAATTAATGAAATATAACCATTACAGGCTATTTGATTTATTATTTTAGTTTATAAGATGCCGAATTCTTCTGTAAAGTTAGATACAGTAAGAGGAGAAGCTGACCCATATATAGCACTGGGAAAAGTAATCACACTTCAATAAATTAATCACTCTCTAAAAGGATATAGTTCATTTACACCATGAAATGAAAGTGTTAGATGTAAATTAGATTAACCTTTTTAGTGACACTGCATTTATATTGCATATTCTCTTCAAACGCCAAGCACTTTCCATGTATTAATTCGATGAACCCTCCCCAGACCCTTGTTAAGTAAGTGCATATATCAAAGTTGGAAGGGAGGAGAAATGAAGCCCTTTAAAAATACTGAAATCCTGGTAAAGCAATTATACTCCAATGAAGATGTTAAAAAAACAAAAACAAAAACAAAAACAAAAAACAACAAAAAAAGATGTATGATTTCCTCTTCAGCAGTACAGTTGATGCTGGACTTCTGGCGCTTGAGAACATGGGTGGTATTCAGGCTCTCTCGTGCAGTCAGGAAACAATTAGCCCATCACTCAGCACCTGAAGCCAGAGGTGCTTGTGCTTGGAGCTCAGGCCAAATGCTCAAAGGAGACCCCCTGCCTTCTTTCACAAAACACCCCCCAGCAACAGTGGGTCTGGCTGTGGACAGGGCAGCCCCAAGTGGGAGTGGGTGATGGGAACTTAGTGCCCCACTGGGGCATCCAAGGGCCATCTTCCCTTGGGCCAGCTGCCGCTCCTGTTTTATGTCCCTACGCTTGATCATCTGGGTGCTGAGGATGGGCTGTGGTGAACAAGACCTTGGGAGGCTATTGGGAGAAGAAAGGAGGAGGGACAGGGAGATCGGAATGGGCTTAACCTCTTCAGCTGGGGGTCTCTACTCAGGCCTGCCTGAGATGGGGGCCAAGACCGCTGTCTCTTTACCTGCTGGGATGGAGAGTGAGGGCCTGAGAGAGGAGGAGTCCCTCTCCATCTAGCTGAAAGCCTGCTCCTCAAAGAAACTTTCCGGAGCGAGGACCTGGGTCTCCTGTAGCAGCTTGTCACCAGGACCGCTCCTCTCCTTATGGGGGCTCTGCCTACTTGCAGGACTTGCTGTCATTGCCTGCTGGAGATTGCACAGAGGGGAGAGGAAGCAGGGCTTGCATTGTAAAAGCCTACGAAGAATCAGGGGAGGAGACTGTAAGCATTTCCTTAGCTTGACTGACTGTGTGTTTGGGTGTGTTTGGTGGTTTGAGGTTCTGAATATTTATTTCTCCAACTCTTTCTGTTCCTTCAAGTTCTCAAACCCACAAGTACTTTCCTAGGGGCAGATTGTCACTTTATTCCACAAACCCACTGAAATGCTGTGTGTTTCAGATAACGGTCTGCCCTGCTAGCGCATCACTAATGGTTAGACATGAAATAGAATGTAGGAGAACAACGTTGGAGTGTCGGGGATTTTTCTCCCAGCTTCTGGAGTTGGAAAATCATGTACTCTGGTCCTCATGCAAGGACAGTTTAACCCCACCCAGTCCTAGAATCGCAGCTCATTCTGCTCTGCGGGCACTTCTTGGCACACTTGTCTGCTGCAAAATGCTCCAAATTCTCTCCTCCAGGCCTCGTATGGAAGGGATTAAGAATCTGGATTTAGAGTCAAGAACTAAGACAGGCCATCACTCAGGAAATTCACAGAAATGCTAGGGAATGAGAGAAAATATTGAATTTGCTGTTTATGGTATTTTAAGCGTTTCCTTCCTTCCTTCCTTCCTCCCTCCCTCTTCATTTCTTCTTTTCTTGTGTGTTTTTGTTTGTTTGTAGGAGGGTGCGTGGTCATTTGGAGCAGGGAAAGGAGGCTAAGATAATTTATAATCAGAGTTAAAAAGAATTTCACTTTCAAGACCTAGATTTCACTTTCTTTTTGCTGGTTATTTTTTTTTCCCAAAAGCAAACCAATTATTTTGGCTTTATGGCACCATCATGAGAAATATCAAGATGGTTCTATCTTGTGTATTAATTTTAAAATTATATTTGTCTTTTTAGTGATTTATTCTTCTTTTAACTAGAGGTCACAAATAAAGCACTTTTTTTTTTTTTTTACTGCACTTGTATCTTTTTCCTCTTGAAAACCCCCCCTGCCTCCCCTCCACCCCAATCTTCCAGTCCTTAAATTGCAGCCCTCTTATGTGGAGGAACTCAAGTCAGAGACCAGCCAAGAATCTTTGCTTGAAGATGGAATTTTCCTGGAGTTTTGCTTTCAGATGTGTCCCACCTCTTGTCCCAGAGCCCACGAGGGAGGAGGGGAGGGCTGACGGAATTGTTGGGTCACCTTCAGCACCCTTCTCATCCGCTGCTTCCCCTCCTGCCATATCTCTTCCTACTCCCCAAGTCCCTCCAGGGTCTCTCTCTGCAAGAACTTGGTGGCACCAAGGTCTGCTTTTGGAGGTAGTGTTTGGCTGCTCCCTGGAAACCACTTCTTCTTTTTTTTTTTTTGCGGTACGCGGGCCTCTCGCTCTTGTGGCCTTTCCCGTTGCGGAGCACAGGCTCCGGACGCGCAGGCTCAGCAGCCATGGCTTACGGGCCCAGCTGCTCCGCGGCATGTGGGATCTTCCCGGACCGGGGCATGAACCCGTGTCCCCTGCATCGGCAGGCGGACTCTCAACCACTGCGCCACCAGGGAAGCCCATCCACTTCTTAAATTACTACCAATAATCATGAGAATCATCATCCTCCTAATCTTACAATTTGTTTTCTCCATCCAATGGGAAATGTGAATAGAAGCATCTTTAGAAAACTTTGCTACTTCTGTGGATCAGAACCACCTAATCTTTAACTAAAGACAGAGGGCTTGCTATGCAGCCACAGCTTCAAAACAAGTCATGTGGTTCATACTTCCAACCAGATGGGCTCTGGTAGAAGAAATTTGGAGCTGCCACTGCCCCTGTCTCAAGTCTACTAGACGTGGTGACCTAATGCTCTCCTTACATCATCTTATCAGAGAGGAAACGCTCTGACTTTCCTGTAAGCTAAGGCAATGGGACATGATGCAGGATCTCACTTGGCGATGTGTGCATTTAGAAAGAGAGGACACTGCTCAACCCCTAGGGTTACGCATTCGCACACTGGTGGCGTTTGGGGCAGCGTGGCAGGCTCTCTGGAGGGTGTGGGGGACGTGTGAGGCAGATAGGTCTCTGTCATGGTGCGCAAACCATATTAGGGTGAATTAGCTCCTGTGCTCAGATTGTGGAGGCCCTCCCGGGATGAGTCTATGTGACACCTTCTGTCATCTAAAAGCTGGCAGTGGTGGCTACAGGTCTTAAAAAGCTGGGCTCCTGCCTATGCTGACTGCCAGCTCTGGTGGGTCTTGATGTCTTTTCGCTCGTGGGTCCTGGCATGGAGATAGCCTGGTACTTGGTGTGGGTGGCTTCCCTGGCTGTGGGTGAAGACGTGCACTTGGACATCCTCTCTCGCTAGAACCAAGGCAGCCTTGATTTGACCTTGAACCCTGCCAATCCCCAGCCAACCCTCCTGAGCACCTAAGAAGGCACCCCAAGAGACAAGGGAGGGGGTTGCCCATCCACTGTGATGCTAGAGCCTCAGGTGTGCAGACTGGGGGTGTGCTCAGACCCAACCACAGAAGCACTGCCTGGATACGGGCATCCAGCCCAGTGTCTCCCGTTCATTAGTCACAAGGACTCACCTGGTTCTCTAGCTTGATTGCATCTGCTTAAAGGCAGGGCAGGGTTTCTCCTGAGCAGCGACCAGCACGCTTGACTCAGCAGTCTGTAGAGCACCCATCCTTCTCTGTCTGGTGTTCTCAGTGTGTTCTTCAGTGTCCTGAGCTGCTCTTGTCTCTGGTCCTTGCTTCTTGTGGCAGGCACTATCTGTATCCCTGACTCTTGTCTTTCTACTGCAGCCAGCTCGGGATAGGGATGGGGTGGGGGACGAGAAGGGGGGAGGGATGAGGAGGCAGAGGCCTCACTGCTCAGAGAGCACTTGGTAACTTGGATTCTCCTTGCCTGACTGTACTTCTCTATCCCTGCAGCTCATGGACTGGCTCCTCTTTAGTCCACTTCTATGCAGCTCTTGGCGGTTCTTCCAAACACACACACCCAGTCCGTCACCCCCTGCTCAGAATCCCTCCATGTCACTTCATCACTTTCAGGATAAAGTCCACTTTCCTTGGCTTATCCCAAAAGGCCCTTAGTGGGTGCCCACCTGTTCCTGGGCTAGAAGGTGAGCTCGTGTGAGCAGAGCCCAGCACGTGCACAGTGCCTGAGGAGTGAATGAGCGAATCATCTCTCCACACGTTGTCCTCACGGTTCAGCCTGACCTGCAGAAAGAGCCCAGTTCCCTGCCTCATGGGTCTTCTTGTGTCTCTGCGCCGATGCACACCCCGCCTTTGCCCCATCTTCTTTTGCCTTGTCTGGCAGCCTGGTGCCTCTTCTGGGATCCATCCCTGGGCATCCCCTGGGAGTATTCTTACCCCCTACCTCGATTACACAGCTCCCATACAGACCTCCACGGTGGCACTTACCAGTTTGCCTACCTGCCCACCTGCCTGTTCCTCACTAAACTGTCTTATCCCTGAGTTCAGTTTCTGTGACGTCCACAATCCTGTGCCCCCAGGCGTGTATGGTCTAGCACAGGGTAGGCGGGTGGGTGAGTGATGTCTGGAGTTCCCTAGAACTCAGCTCGTTGCCTTGTGGGGATGGAAGGTTGGGGTGGAGTTCCTCTTGATTCATCTTTCTCCTTCATCCCCCTGGGTCCCCAGTGCCCATCTTTCCAGTGCAAGCCCACCCGAGTAGGGCTGTTGGAGGAGGAGGATTTGGTTAGGAAGGTTAGCATTGCGGGCTGGGTGCTGGTTATCATTGGCATGAGCTGGTGCATTCAAGGATGGGGAGATAGAGCCAGGTTGGGGGCAGGTGACATGTTGGAGGTGAGACACATTGGGGACTGGGAAGCTAGATGGCTCAGGGCCTTGGACCTCTGAGGCTGATGATTCTGCAGACCATTTCCAGAGTGTATATGCTTCTGGGATAATTAATATAAAGTAACTTTCCCATCAATGAAAAAGCTTAGTCATGGGCTCCCTCTTTAATCTCTAACACTGGATACCACCTATCTGGGAGAACATCTTCTGTCACTGCGCCAATGAGAATTAAGTTGTAACCATCGGCTGCTGCAGGTCTTACGCTCTGCCCAGCGCACTCTCCATGTCTCTCAGTGGTTACTCCTTGCTCCTGTCAGCATCCTCTTAAGCCTCAGACTGTAGAAGTCCTACATGTATGAAGCATGCCTCCTTTTCCAAACAGGCCATTAAAAACGATTTGCAGTTGGTGACATCAGATGCATGTGTATGGAGAGGCCAGGATGAGGTTTTTAGTTGGAAAAGCTTTGCCATCAGTTAGAGTGAGATGGCCCCACGTGATGAGGCCCGTGGAGTGCTACCCCCATAGCTAGAAAAAAAAAAAAAAAAAAAAGAGCAAGTGGGAATCCTTCAAAGTCCAAACATTTACTTCCAGATCTAAGGATATGCTGGTTCAGTTCTAAGCATTCAAGCTTTGACACTGTTCACAGGGAAACACCACCATCCCCATCCAACCCCAATCCAGGACTTTTGAGGCTGGTGTTGGTAGGGGAAGCTCCTGCGGGTGCTCACTGGGGATGTGGCTGTGCAGGGGTGTATGGGGCAGGTGGCTAACAGCCCTGACTCTGACCCTGAAGCACTCCTTCTCTTTGGGGCAGGAGTTTTTGTGTAGATTATGCTGCTGGGGCAGGGGCCTGGACAGGACTGAGCTGCCGCCTTCCCCGTAACTCTGGCTCAAATGGGAACAGCTTCTCCCTCTAGATATTAAGGCTAGAGCTTGGACCCAGCTGGGTTTGACTAAAGGGTGCTTAACAGGGAAATAAGCAGAAAAGATTATGAAGGCGGACCACTGGTTTGCAATGCTTCAGAACCAATGGCCCCTTTTTACAACAAATATTTTGTAGTCCTTCCATTATTATCCTGAAATGAAATGTACTGATATTACTGCTTGCTTGCATACATAATTTAACAAATCAGTGTAATGCCTTAACTGAAATATAAAGAAACTAAAAGGAAAATAATGTATCATAAAATAGTGTGGAATGCTTGTGCCCACCTATACTAGAGGAGTAGTGAATTAGATGTTTGCTGTGAATGCCACAGCTACAAATGCAGATGGATCCAGGTGCGTGGTATTGGCAAGTCAAATATCATGGTTGATATTGGGGTGATGTGATGTTAAGAAATGGTGACATACTTCCAGTGAAATTCTGAACGAGACAGAGTACCCTCTGGCCTTAATTCATAGGATGGTTGTATTCCTGAGAAACTTGGGGTTTATTAAAGCTACCTGAAGAATATTTAGCTGACTCATTCCAGTGCCATTAGTACAAGGAAGAGAACCGTGGAGTTCTAGATGGTGTGCTGGGGGATGTCCAGGCCGGGAGGTGCCAGGAGGATATACCCCAACACACACACACACACAACCGTGGAGTTCTAGATGGTGTGCTGGGGGATGTCCAGGCCGGGAGGTGCCAGGAGGATATACCCCAACACAGACACACAGACACACACACACACACACACACACACACACACACACACACACACACACACACACACACACACACACACACACTGACTCCGAAGTTCCTGCTTCTAAGATGTACCAAAGCTCGATCCCATATGTACTTGCAGGTGAAATTGCCTTAAAGGGTAGACACCTTCTGGAGCTGTAGTCTTTCTGGGGAACTTTTGGGGCAAAGGGGAAAGTGCCACTAGCTGGTGGACACCTGAAAGAGGTGGTCCCGTTTCACCAGAAGACCTTCTGAAGAATAAAGCCTTCCCAGGGGGCATGTTGGACGACCGCACTGAGCCCATCAATCGTGTGCTGGAGCATCATTTAAGGGGATAGACCAGCGGAAGGGAGGACTGCTACTTTGCCTAAGACGGAGCCAGGCTGGGAGTAGGTGACATGTTGGGGGTGAGACAGGTTGGGGCCTGGGAATCTAGATGCCTCAGGACCTTGGACCTCTGAGGCTGATGATTCTGGGGGCCATTTCTAGAGTGTATATCCTTCCGGGGTAATTAATGAAGTAACTTTCCCATCAATGAAAAAGCTTAGTCATGGGCTCCCTCTTTCATCTGTAACACTGAATACCACGTATTTGGGAGAACGTACTTTGCTTTAAGTATAGAGACATGTCTTCCCCTTTTCCCTTCTGCTTCTCTTCCCCACAAGCAGAAGAGTAAGGTGGCGGGGAGGAGGAGAGAGCAGACCACACTCGGCCCCTCCATCAGGAGACTTTGGAATACCTTGCCTTTTTGGGGGCAGCAGAAGCTCTGTGGATCAGATAGGAGACTGGAGTTTAAAAATGAGTTGGGTTGAGTCTTAGTAATTGAATGAAAAGCTGTAGAATTGGGCTGGAGTCTCTTTAAGGCAGTTGCCATCCAGTGGGAGGGAGGAGCTTGACAGCACTGTAGGGGGCAAAATAACAGCTTTTCATGTTTATATCCAGATGGATTACATGCTAACAAACTGGCTAGAGTATTTATTATGGTTCATACTGATATTTCAGAGATAAAACATTGTTTTCTTGGATGGAAAATTCTTCCTTAGTGTTCTCATTGATAGTTTAGAGGGATGAAGGTTTTTATTTTGTTATTAATCCCTAGGTGTCTGTTTATTTTTCCCCCTTCCTTCACATAAGCTTAAAGGTGCTCCTAAGAGAGAGGCTGAATTGCCAAAGAGAGTTTCAGTAACTCTGAGATGAAAGTGCATTTTAATATTTTGATTTAATGGGAAATGGTATATCCCCTTAATAAGGAGTTCAGTGACATTTGGTAGTTCTGTAATATTTGACTTGGAGTTGAGTTTATAAAAATTTCAGCCCAACGGTAACTTCAGGGCACTAAGGGCTATGTGTGTTTCTGAAATGAGAAGACCGGGTTGACATTCTGATTCTAAAATCAACATCATCTCTTATGCATCACCATATTTTCAATTATAATGGACGATGGGCCGTGCATTTAAACGTGTTTTCCCTGCAAGCTCCCTCCCAGACCCAGCTGGGAAGGGAGCGCTCTCACACCCACTTTTCCAACTTAACTTACTAACACGCTTCCTTCTCCAAAACTGCTTTGTTGTTGTTTTTTTTTTTTAATCCCCACATTGGTTCCTCAGGGATTCTTTAGAAAGTGGAATCTTTTTTAACTTCGTGGGGGAATTTCCATCCTGAGTCACCTGAAAAGGTTGAACTTGGGAAAAGTAAAATCATGGCAGGAAAAGCCTGAGGTTGTATCAAATAGCTCCGACAGCCAGACAAAAGTACTTCTAACAAAATCTGGGAAGTGAAACCAATGTCTAGGGCGTGGTGTTCTAGTATCTCTTGGGTGTTTCAGGGTGATTCAGACCTTCTCTATATTTGCTTCTCATTTCAGCATTGGCTCGCTCTCCAAGGGAACAAATGCCCTAAATGGATTATATCAAGAACCCGATGCGCCACTCGGGGGCAGCGAATAAGGTTGCGGTCACACTCAGGCAGTCCTAAGACGCAGTGCTTTTGTGGAGTAATGTGGGGTTTTATTTTTAATTTTTAAAATTAAAAAAAAATAAATTTATTTTTGTAACCAGTGGAGACAAATTTTCTATCAGTCACCTATTTCGAGTGTACATTTCAATGACTTTTTAAAATAAATTTACCAAACGGCTCAACCATCATCCATCAGTTTTAAAACATCTCTATGACCCCCGATAAGATCCCTCATGCCTATTTCCTCTTTGTTGTTTTTGCTGTTGTTGTTTGTTTGCTTTGCCAGGAGGCTCAGGAGCAGACCTCCCTACATCAGAGAGTGGTCCCAAACCCAGGTCTGCGATGGCTCTCTCTTGTACCCACAGTCAGTCTAGGGTGGGGCAGGCCTGGTCTTTTCCCCACCCACCTCATCCAGCTGGGCTGGAGGAATAGAACAGCTGTCGAGTTCGGTGGAGCCTGCTACCAGTGGCTTAGAATTAGGGGGCCTCTTCCCCAGTGGGGCTGTGGACTCCCGGCTGGCCTTAGAGCAGGCCTTGACCCTTTCTCCAGTGTACATTGTCAACAGACTTAATAAGATGCAGGTTGGGGCTTCCCTGGTGGCGCAGTGGTTGAGAGTCCGCCTGCCGATGCAGGGGACGCGGGTTCGTGCCCCGGTCCGGGAGGATCCCACATGCCGCGGAGCGGCTGGGCCCGCGAGCCATGGCCGCTGGGCCTGCGCATCCGGAGCCTGTGCTCCGCAACGGGAGAGGCCACAACAGTGAGAGGCCTGCGTACCGCAAACA
>RJWK010031444.1:0-24208 GCA_004363435.1 Platanista minor | reverse complement strand
TTGTTGGCAATCTGTGTATCTTCTTTGGAGAAATGTCTGTTTAGGTCTTCTGCCCACTTTTAGAATGCATTGTTTGTTTTTCCGATTTTTTAAAAATGTTTATTGGAGTATAACTGCTTTACAATGGTGTGTTAGTTTCTGATTTATAACAAAGTGAATCAGTTATACATATACATATGTTCCCATATCTCTTCAATCTTGCTTCTCCCTCCCTCTAACACTCCCTGTCCCAACCCTCTAGGTGGTCACAGACCACCTAGCTGATCTCCCTGTGCTACACGGCTGCTTCCCACTAGCTAGCTACTTTAAGTATGGTAGTGTATATACGTCCATGCCACTCTCTCACTTTGTCACAGCTTACCCTTCCTCCTCCCCATATCCTCAAGTCCATTCTCAAGTATCTCTGTGCCATTATTCCTGTCTTATCCCTAGGATCTTCATGATCTTTTTTTGTTCTTAGATTCCATATGTATGTCTTAGCATACGGTATTTGTTTTTCTCTTTCTGCCTTACTTCACTCTGTATGACAGACACTAGGGCCATCCACCTCACTAAAAAAAACTCAATTTCGTTTCTTTTTATGGCTGAGTAAATATGTGCCCCATCTTCTTTATCCATTCATCTGTTGATGGACACTTAGGTTGTTTCCATGTCCTGGCAAGTGTAAATAGAGCTGCAATGAACATATTGGTACATGACTTTTTGAATTATGGTTTTCTTAGGGTATACGCCCCGTAGTGGGATTGCTAGGTTGTAAGTTAGTTCTATTTGTAGTTTATTAAGGAACCTCCATACTGTTCTCCATAGTGGCTGTATCAATTTGCAACCCCACCAACAGTGCAAGAGTGTTCCCTTTTCTCCACACCCTCCCCAGCATTTATTGTTTCTAGATTTTTTGATGATGGTCATTCTGACCAGAGTGAGATGATATCTCATTGTAGTTTTGATTTGCATGTCTCTAATGATTAATGATGCTGAGCATTCTTTCACGTGTTTATTGGCAATCTGTATATCTTTGGAGAAAAGTCTATTTATGTCTTCTGCCCCTTTTTGGATTAGGTTGTTTGATTTTTGGTTATTGAGCTGCATGAGCTGCTTGTAAATTTTAGAGATTAATCCATTGTCAGTTGCTTCATTTACAAATATTTTCTCCCATTCTGAGGGCTGTCTTTCGTCTTGTTTATGGGTTCCTTTGTTGTGCAAAAGCTTTTAAGTTTCATCAGGTTCCATTTGTTTATTTTTGTTTTTATTTCCATTTCTCTAGGAGGTGGGTCAAAAAGGAACTTGCTGTGATTTATGTAATAGAGTGCTCTGCCTATGTTTTCCTCTAAGAGTTTGATAGTGTCTGGCCTTATATTTAGGTCTGTAATCCATTTTGAGTTTATTTTTGTGTATGGTGTTAGGGAGTGTTCTAATTTCTTTTTTGCTTTGCTGGCCATCATTTTTATTTTTTTTCTTTTTCTTTTTTATCATCTTTATTGGAGTATAATTGCTTTATTGGTGTGTTAGTTTCTGCTTTATAACAAAGTGAATCAGTTATACATATACATATGTTCCCATATCTCTTCCCTGTTGCATCTCTCGCCCTCCCACCCTACCTATCCCACCCCTCTAGGTGGTCACAAAGCAATGAGCTGATCTCCCTGTGCTATGCAGCTGCTTCCCACTAGCTATCTATCTTACGTTTGGTAGTGTATATATGTCCATGCCACTCTCTCACTTTGTCACAGCTTACCTTTCCCCCTCCCCATATCCTCAAGTCCATTCTCTAGTCGGTCTGTGTCTTTATTCCCGTCTTACCCCTAGGTCCTTCATGACATTTTTTTCCTTAGATTCCATATATATGTGTTAGCATACGGTATTGGTCTTTCTCTTTCTGACTTACTTCACACTGTATGACAGAATCTAGACCCATCCACTTCAATACAAATAACTCAATTTTGTTTCTTTTTATGGCTGAGTAATATTCCATTGTATATATGTGCCAGAACTTCTTTATCCATTCATCTGATGATGCACACTTAGGTTGCTTCCATCTCCTGGCTATTGTAAATAGACCTGCAATGAACATTTTGGTACATGACTCTTTTTGAAATATAGTTTTTTCAGGGTATATGCCCAGTAGTGGGATTGCTGGGTCATATGGTAGCTCTATTTGTAGTTTAATAAGGAACCTCCATACTATTCTCCATAGTGGCTGTATCAACTTACATTCCCACCAACAGTACAAGAGTGTTCCCTTTTCTCCACACCCTCTCCAGCATTTATGGTTTCTAGATTTTTGGATGATGGCCATTCTGACCAGTGTCAGAAGATATCTCATTGTAATTTTGATTTGCATTTTGCTAATGATTATTGATGTTGAGCATTCTTTCATGTGTTTGTTGGCAATCTGTATATCTTCTTTGGAGAAATTTCTATTTAGGTCTTCTGCACATTTTTGGATTGGGTTGTTTTTTTTTGTTATTGAGCTGCATGAGTTGCTTGTATGTTTTGGAGATCAATCCTTTGTCAGTTGCTTCATTTGCAAATATTTTCTCCCATTCTGCAGGTTGTCTTTTCATCTTCTTTATAGTTTCATTTGCTGTGAAAAAGCTTTTAAGTTTCATTATGTCCCATTTTTTTATTTTTTATTTCATTAACATTTCTCTAGGAGCTGGGTGAAAAACGATCTTGCTGTGATTTATGTCATAGAGTGTTCTCCATAAGTTTTCCTCTGAGTTTAATAGTTTTTCACCTTACATTTAGATCTTCAATCCATTTTGAGCTTATTTTTGGGTATGGTGTTAAGGAGTGTTCTAATCTCATACTTTTACATGTACCTGTCCAGTTTTCCCAGCACCACTTACTGAAGAGGTTGTCTCTTCTCCACGGTATATTCTTGCCTCCTTTATCAAAGATAAGGTGACCATATGTGCACAGGATTATCTCTCGGCTTTCTATCCTGTTCATTGATGTATATTTCTGTTTTTCTTCCAGTACCATACTGTCTTGATTACTGTAACTTTGTAGTACAGTCTGAACTCGTGGCACCTGATTCCTCCAGCTCCATGTTTTGTTCTCAAGATTGCTTTGGCTATTCGGGGTCTTTTGTGTTTCCACACAAATTGTGAAATTTTTTGTTCTAGTTCTGTGAAAAATGCCAGTGGTAGTTTGATAGGGATTGCATTGATCTGTACATTGCTTTGGGTAGTAGAGTCATTTTCACAATGTTGATTCTTCCAATCCAAGAACATGGTATATCTCTTCATCTATTTGTATCATCTTTAATTTCTTTCAATAGTGTCCTATAATTTTCTGCATACAGATCTTTTTTCTCCTTAGGTAGGTTTATTCCTAGATATTTTATTCTTTTTGATGCAGTGGTAAATAGGAGTGTTTTCTTGATTTCACTTTCAGATTTTTCATCATTAGTGTATAGGAATGCCAGAGATTTCTATGCATTAATTTTGTATCCTGGTCCTTATCCAAATTCATTGATTAGCTCTAGTAGATTTCTGGTAGCATTTTTAGTGTTCTCTATGTATAGTATCATGTCATCTGAAAACAGTGACAGCTTTACTTCTTCTTTTCCCATTTGGATTTCTTTTATTTCTTTTCTCCTCTGATTGCTGTGGCTTTAACTTTCAAAACTATGTTGAATAAGAGTGGTGAGAGTGGGCAACCTTGTCTTGTTCGTGATCTTAGGGGGAATGGTTTCAGGTTTTCACCATTGAAGACGATGTTGGCTGTGGATTTGTCATATATGGCCTTTACTATGTTGAGCAAAGTTGCCTCTATGCCTACTTTCTTCAGGGTTTTTATCATAATTGGGTGTTGAATTTTGTCGAAAGCATTCTCTGCATCTATTGAGATGATCATATGGTTTTTCTCCTTCAATTTGTTGATATGGTGTATCACGTTGATTGATGTGCAAATATTGAAGAATCCTTGCATTCCTGGAATGAACCCCACTTGATCATTGTGTATGATCCTTTTAATGTGCTGTTGGATTCTGTTTGCTAGTAGTTTGTTGAGGATTTTTCACCTATGTTCATCAATGATATTGGCCTGTAGTTTTCTTTCTTTGTGACATCTTTGTCTGGTTTTGGTATCAGTGTGATGGTGGGCTCGTAGAATGAGTTTGGGTGTATTCCTCCCTGTGCTATGTCTTGGAAGAGTTTGAGAAGGATAGGTGTTAGCTCTTCTCTAAATGTTTGATAGAATTCGCCTGTGAAGCCTGGGCTTTTGTTTGCTGCAGAGTATTTAATCACAGTTTCAATTTCAGTGCTTGTGATTGGTCTGTTCATATTTTCTATTTCTTCCTGGTTCAGTCTCGGCAGGTTGTGCATTTCTAGGAATTTGTCCATTTCTTCCAGGTTGTCCATTTTATTGGCATAGAGTTGCTTGTAGTAATCTCTCATGATCTTTTGTTTTTCTGCTTTTGCTGCATCTCATAGGTTTTGGGTCGTCGTGTCTGCATTGTCATTTGTTTCTTGGTATTTTTTGATTTCCTCTTTGATTTCTTCAGTGATCACTTCGTTATGAAGTAGTGTATTGTTTAGCCTCCATATTTTGTAATTTTTACAGATCTTCTCCTATAATTTAAATCTAGTCTCATAGCGTTGGGGTCGGAAAACATATTTGATATAATTTCAATTTTCACAAATTTACCAATGTTAGATTTGTGACCCAAGATATGATCTATCCTGGAGAATGTTCCATGAGCACTTGAGAAAAATGTGTATTCTGTTGTTTTTGGATGGAATGTCCTATAAATATCAATTAATTCCATCTTGTTTAATGTATCATTTAACACTTGTGTTTCTTTATTTATTTTCATTTTGGATGATCTGTCCATTGGTGAAAGTGGGGTGTTAAAGGCCCTTACTATGATTGTGTTACTGTCGATTTCCCCTTTTATGGCCGTTAGTATTTGCCTTATGTATTTATGTGCTCCTATGTTGGGTGTATAAATATTTACAATTGTTATACCTTCCTCTTGGATCGACCCCACCTTATACAATATTAATTCATCACTTATAACCCAATAAAGCTGGAAAAAAACAAAATTAATTCAAAATCTGTCATAGAACTAACCAGAATTTCTTGACCCACACAAAATTGCCCCTAGTTAAGAACCACTGTCCTAAATATAAAATGTAAAACTATACAACTTTCAGAAGAAAATACAGCAGTAAATATTCATTACCTGGGGTTATGCAAATAAGTCTTAGACATGTCACCAACAGTACAATCCATTAAATTAAAAACTGATCATTTGGACTTCATCAAAATTAAAAATCTTTGTTCCGTGATAGATACTGTGAACAGGATAAAAAAACAGTCTACACTTCAGAAAGAAAACTGACAACTAAAAAATAACGTATCTGTTCCAATTGTCAAATATGCTGGACAAAACAATACACTGTAAAGTTACATAGCACTTTATTACAAAGTGCTTTCACATACATAGTTCACTTAAGCCTCATGATGAACTCAGAAATAGGGATACTATATTCCCATTTCACATATTGGGAACCCTTGACTTAGTGGAAGTGACTCCCTCCAAATTGTTTTTATATTATATATACATATAATACAATAAAATAAACGATAATATATGTATATATAGCCAGTCTATATATCATATATATATATATATATATCATATAGTCAGTAACCAAAGCCAGGGTGAAACCCATTTTGTCTGATCCACAGTCCAGAGCTTTGTCCACTTTTCATGCTGTCTCTTCCAACTCAGACTTCCAACCTTTTAGGTATCTAATCCAGGGCAAGTCACTTCACCTTAGTGTCTTAAATGAAGATGATAAATCTCACTTGACAAAGACATAGCAACGTCTATTATGTTTTTTATTCCTCACGTCTCTTCCTATTGGGACCTGTCCCTCCTCCACTGTGTGATTCCTGACAATTATCAATCTACAGGAGTCCATCTCCACCACCACAGAGGGAGGCACTTAACCCAAAACAATCAATTGGATTGTTGCATTCCCCTGGACACAGTGTTCCAAGAGAGTGCAAATTACCCAGGCAGGGTTCATCCTTAGGAGAGGACTGTTGCTGTGAGAGAGAAGGTCCCATTACTTCAGAGAGCTTGATTTGAGCCTGAACATAGCCAGCCCTTTGGACTTCGAGTTAAGTGAATATATGCACAGCTTCAGTTAGTTGTTTTCCAGTTACTTGCAACAAAAAGTTTAAGGTTATTGTAAAATTAAAGAGATTAGATATGTAAAATGCCTAGCTCAGTGCCTGGCACATAGTTGCCACTGAATGAATATGAGTGGCACCTACCCAAAATATACTAAATTAACAAATATAGTTCAAAAGTTATGGAATTTTTTTCTCTTGCTATTCACCAAATCTGAAGACCATATTTTGCTTATCATTTTATAACATCTTTTTGGAGTATAACTGCTTTACAATATTGTGTTAGTTTCTGCTGTATAACAAGGTGAATCAGCTATACATATACATATATCCCTATATACCCTCCCTCTTCAGTCACCCTCCAACCCTCCTTATCCCATCCATCTAGGTGGTCACAAAGCACTGAGCTGATCACCCTGTGCTATGCAGCTTCTTCCTATTTTACATTTGGTAGTGCATATATGTCAATGCCACTCTCTCACTTCGTCCTGGCTTACAATATCCCCTCCCCATGTCTGCAAGTCCATTCTCTATGTCTGCGTCTTTATTCCTGACCTGCCCCTAGGTTCATCAGAACCACTTTTTTTGTTTTTTAGATACATATATATGTGTTAGCATACAATATTTGTTTTTCTCTTTCTGACTTACCCCATTCTGTATAACAGACTCTAGGTCCATCCACATCTCTACAAATAACATAATTTCATTTATTCTTACGTCTGTGTAATATTCCATTGAATATATGTGCCACACCTTCTTTATACACTTATCTGTTGATGGACACCTAGGGTGCTTCAATGTCCTGCCTACTGTAAATAGTGCTGCAATGAATATTGTTGTAAATGTCTCTTTTTGAATTATGGTTTTCTCAGGGTATATGCCCACTAGTGGGATTGCTGGGTCATATGGTAATTCTATTTTTAGTTTTTTAAGGGAGCTCCATACTGTTCTCCATAGTGGCTGTATCAATTTACATTCCCACCAACAGTGCAAGAGGGTTCCCTTTTCTCCACACCCTCTCCAGCATTTGTTTCTAGATTTTTTATAGATTCTGACTGGTGTGAGGTGATATCTCATTGTAATTTTGATTTGCATTTCTCTAATGATTAGTGATGTTATCCATCCTTTATTATGTTTGTTGGCAACGTGTATATCTTCTTTAGAGAAATGTCTATTTAGATCTTCTATTTTTAGATTGGGTTCGCTGTTTTCTTTTGATTAGCAGTTTGTATATTTTGGTGATTAATCCTTTGTCAGTTGCTTGGTGTGCAAATATTTTCTCCCATTCTGAGGGCTGTATTTTGTGTTCTTTGTAGCTTCCTTTGCTGTGCAAAAGCTTTTAAGTTTCATTGGGTCACATTTGTTTATTTTTGGTTTTATTTCCATTTCTCTAGGGGGTGGGTCAAAAAGGATCTTGCTGTAATTTATGTCATAGAGTGTTCTGCCTTTCTTTTCTTCTAAAAGTTTGATAGTGTCTGGCCTTACATTTAGGTCTTTAATCCATTTTGAGTTTATTTATGTGTATGGTGTTTATGTGTGTTCTAATTTCATTTTTTACATGTAGCTGTTTAGTTTTCCCAGCACCACTTACTGAAGAGGCTGTCTTTTCTCCATTGTATGTTCCTGCCTCCTTTATCAAAGATAAGGTGACAATATGTTCATCGGTTTATCTCCGGGCTTTCTATCCTGTTCCATTGATCTATATTATTGTTTTTGTGCAGATATGATACTGTCTTGATTACTGTAGCTTTGTAGTATAAGCTGAGGTCA
This sequence comes from Platanista minor, assembly GCA_004363435.1. Classification (NCBI taxonomy): domain Eukaryota; kingdom Metazoa; phylum Chordata; class Mammalia; order Artiodactyla; family Platanistidae; genus Platanista; species Platanista minor. Next base: position 16,288 of record RJWK010031444.1, on the reverse strand, counting down.
GGGAGCCTGATTCTTCCAGCTCTATTTTTCTTTCTCAAGATTGCTTTCACTCAGTTCTAGGAGGGAAGTTTATAGTAATAAAATCCTACCTGAAGAAACAAGAAATATCTCAAATAAATAAACTAACCTTACCCCTACAGCAATTAGAGAATGAATAAAAATAAAAGCCCAAAGTTAGCTGAAGAAAAGATATCATAAAGATCAGATCAGAAATAAATGAAAAAGAAATGAAGGAAACAAGAGCCAAGATCAACAAAACTAAAAGCTTGTTCTTTGAGATGATAAACAAAATGGATAAACCATTAGCCAGACTCATCAAGAAACAAAGGGAGAAGAATGAAAGCAACGGAATTAGAAATGAAAAAGGAGAAATAACAACTGACAGTACAGAAATACAAAGGATCATGAAGGATTACTACAAGCAACTATATGCTAATAAAACCGACAAACGGGAAGAAATGGACAAATTCTTGAAAAGCACAACCTTCCGAAACTGAACCAGGAAGAAATAAAAAATATACACAGACCAATAACAAGCAGTGAATTTGAGACTGTGATTAAAAAATATTCCAACAAACAAAAGCCCAGGACCAGATGGCTTCAGAGGCGAATTCTATCAAACGTTCATAGAAGAGCTAACACCTATCTTTCTCAAACTCTTCCAAATTATAGCACAAAGAGGAACACTCCCAAACTCATTCTACGAGGTCATCATCACACTGATACCAAAACCAGACAAGGATGTCACAAAGAAAGAAAACTAAAGGCCAATGTCAATGATGAACATAGATGCAAAAATCCACAAGAAAATATGGGCAAACAGAACCAAACAGTACATTAAAAGGATCATACACCATGATCAAGTGGGGTTTATCCCAGAAATGAAAGGATCCTTCAATATATGCAAACCAATCAGTGTGATACACCATATTAACAAACTGAAGGAGAAAAAACATATGATGATCTCAATAGATGCAGTAAAAGCTTCTGACAAAATTCAACACCGATTTATGATAAAAAACCTCCAGAAAGTAGGCATAGAGGTAGCGTACCTCAACATAATAAAGGTCATATATGACAAACCCACAGCTAACATCGTTCTCAATGGTGAAAAACTGAAAGCATTTCCACTAAGATCAGGAACAAGAAAAGTTTGCCCAATCTCACCACTCTTATTCAACATAGTTTTGGAAGTTTTAGCCACAGCAGTCAGAGAAGAAAAGGAAATAAAAGGAATCCAAATCAGAAAAGAAGAAATAAAGCTGTCACTGTTTGCAGATGACATGATACTATACATAGAGAATCTGACAGATGCTACCAGAAAACTACTACAGCTAATCAATGAATTTGGTAAAGGACCAGGATACAAAATTAATGCACAGAAATCTCCTTCATTCCTATACACTAATGATGAAAAATCTGAAAGAGAAATTAAGGAAACACTCCCATTTACCACTGAAAGAAAAAGAATAAAATACCTATCAATAAACATACCTAAAGAGAAAAAAGAACTGTATGCAGAAAACTATAAGACATTGATGAAAGAAATTAAAGATGATACAAACAGATGGAAAGATATACCATGTTCTTGGATTGGAAGAATCAATATTGTGAAACTGACTGTACTACCCAAAGCAATTTACAGATTCAGGTAGACTCAGTGTGCCTGTGGGAGGAGAGCTCTGAATCTTTTTTCTTCCTGGACCAAACTAAAGTGAACTTCGTTTCTGTCTGATATTTCTCCAGCTTCAAAAGTGGAAGCACCTGAAGCTACTTTGTTCAAGAGTGACAACTAGCTAATGTTCTCTGTGGGTGGCCAGCAGATATGACACCCTTCCTCTGTGGTGGTAGTTGTAGTCAGAGTGATGAAGGTATCTGCTAAAGAATGCTGTCAAAAAGAGCTAAAATATACTTATGTGAACAATGTGCAGTGACACCAAAGAGGAAGGGATAATGGATGCAGGGGCATTTTCGTTGAGTCTTAAAGGGCAAATACGAATTAATCAGTTAAAGAAGGGAAGAGAAGAGGACGTATAAAGACTGAGGTATCATCAGAGAATGGTGAGGAAATCAGAAGCTTAATACATATAAAGGACAGTCTGCCTAAATTCAGAATAAGTTCAAAGACACCCAAAAACACACCACCAGACGTGGACCTGCCCACCAGAAAGACAGGATCCAGCTTCATCCACCAGAACACAGGCACTAGTCCCCTCCACCAGGAAGCCTACACAACCCACTGAAACAACTTTAGCCACTGGGGACAGACACCAAAAAAAACGGGAACTATGAACCTGAAGCCTGCAAAAAGGAGACCTCAAATACAGTAAGATAAGCAAAATGAGAAGACAGAAAATCATACAGCCGATGAAAGAGCAAGACAAGACCCCACCAGACCTAATAAATGAAGAGGAAATAGGCAGTATATGTGAAAAATAATTCAGAATAATGATAGTAAAGATGATCCAAAACCTTGGAAATACAATTAACAAGGACCTAGAAGAACAAAAGATGAAACAAGCAACAATGAACAACACAATAAATGAAATTAAAAACACTCTAGAGGGGATCAATAGCAGAATAACTGAGGCAAAAGAACGGATAAGTGACCTGGAAGATAAAATAGTGGAAATAGCTACTGCAGAGCAGAATAAAGAAAAACAATGAAAAGATCTGAGGACAGTCTCAGAGACCACTGGGACAACATTAAACGCACCAACATTCGAATTACAGGGGTCCCAGAAGAAGAAGAGAAAAAGAAAGGGACTGAGAAAATATGTGAAGAGATTATAGTTGAAAACTTCCCTAATATGGGAAAGGAAATAGTTAAGTCCAGGAAGCACAGAGAGTCCCATACAGGATAAATCCAAGGAGAAACACGCCAAGGCACATACTAATCAAACTATCAAAAATTAAATACAAAGAAAACATATTAAAAGCAGCAAGGGAAAAACAACACTCAAGTGAATCCCCACAAGGTTAACAGCTGATCTTTCAGCAGAAACTCTTCAAGCCAGAAGGGAATGGCAGGAAATATTTAAAGTGATGAAGGAGAAAAACCTGCAACCAAGATTACTCTACCCAGCAAGGATCTCATTCAGACTTGATGGAGAAATTAAAATCTTTACAGACAAGCAAAAGCTGAGAGAGTTCAGCACCACCAAACCAGGTTTAAAGCACATGATAAAGGAACTTCTCTAGGCAAGAAACACTAGAGAAGGAAAAGACCTACAATAACAAACCCAAAACAATTAAGAAAATGGGAATAGGAACATATATATCGGTAATCACCTTAAACGGAAACGGAATAAATGCTCCCACCAAAAGACACAGACTGGCTGAATGCAAAAAAAACCAAGACCCATATATATGCTGTCTACAAGAGACCCACTTCAGACCTAGAGACACATACAGACTGAAAGTAAGGGGATGGAAAAAGATATTCCATGCAAATGGAAACCAAAAGAAATCTGGAGTAGCAATTCTCATATCAGACAAAAGAGACTTTAAAATAAAGACTATTAGAAGAGACAAAGAAGGACACTACATAATGATAAAGGGGTCGATCCAAGAAGAAGATATAACAATTGTAAATATTTATGCACCCAACACAGGAGCACCTCAATACATAAGGCAACTACTAACAGCCATAAAAGAGGAAATCGACAGTAACACATTCATAGTAGGGGACTTTAACACCTCTCTGTCACCAATGGACAGATCATCCAGAATGAAAATAAAGAAGGAAACACAAGCTTTAAATGATACATTAAAAAAGATGGACTTAATTGATATCTATAGGACTTTCCATCCAAAAACAACACGATATACATTTTTCTCAAGTGTTCATGGAACATTCTCCAGGATAGATCATATCTTGGGTCACAAATCAATCCTTGGTAAATTTAAGAAAATTGAAATTGTATCAAATATCTTTTCTTACTACAACGTTATGAGACTAGATATCAATTAGAGGAAATGATCTACAAAAAATACAAACACATGAAGGCGAAATAATACACTACTTAATAATGAAGTGATCACTGAAGAAATCAAAGAGGAAATCAAAAAATACCTAGAAACAAATGACAATGCATAAACGACGACTAAAAACCTGTGGGATGCATCAAAAGCAGTTCTAAGAGGGAAGTTTATAGCCATACAGTCCTACCTTAAGAAGCAGGAAAAATCTTGAATAAACAACCTAACCTTGCACCTAAAGCAATTAGAGAAAGAAGAACAAAAAACCCCAAAGTTAGCAGAAGGAAAGTAATCATAAAGATCAGATCAGAAATACATGAAAAAGAAATGAAGGACATGATAGCAAAGATCAATAAAAGTAAAAGCTGGTTCTTTGAGAAGATAAACAAAATTGAAAAGCCATTAGGCAGACTCATCAAGAAAAAAAGGGAGAAGACTCAAATCGGTAGAATTACAAATGAAAAAGGAGAGGTAACAACTGACACTGCAGAAATACAAAAGATCATGAGAGATTACTACAAGCAACTCTATGCCAATAAAATGGACAACCTGGAAGAAATGGACAAATTCTTAGAAGTGCACAACGTGTCAAGACTGAATCAGGAAGAAATAGAAAATATGAACAGACCAATCACAATCACTGAAATTGAAACTGTGATTAAAAATCTTCCAACAAACAAAAGCCCAGGACCAGATGGCTTCACAGGAGAATTTTATCAGACATTTAGAGAAGACTTAACACCTATCCTTCTCAAACTCTTCCAAAATATAGCAGAGAGAGGAATACTCCCAAATTCATTCTACGAGGCCACCATCACCCTGATACCAAAACCAGACAAGGATGTCACAAAGAAAGAAAACTACAGGCCAATATCACTGATGAACATAGATGCAAAAATCCTCACCAAAATACTAGCAAACAGAATCCAACAGCACATTAAAAGGATCATACACCATGATCAAGTGGGATTTATTCCAGGAATGCAAGGATTCTTCAATATACGCAGATCAATCAAAGGGATACACCATATTAACAAATTGAAGGAGAAAAACCATATGATCATCTCAATAGATGCAGAGAAAGCTTTTGACAAAATTCAACACCCATTTATGATACAAACCCTGGAGAAAGTACGCATAGAGGGAACTTTCCTCAACATAACAAAGGCCATATATGACAACCCCACAGCCAACATCGTGCTCAATGGTGAAAAACTGAAAGCATTTCCATTAAGATCAGGAACAAGACAAGGTTGCCCACTCTCACCACCCTTATTCAACATAGCTTTGGAAGTTTTAGCCGCAGCAATCAGAGAAAAAAAGGAAATAAAAGGAATCCAAATTGGAAAAAAAGAAGTAAAGCTGTCACTGTTTGCAGATGACATGATACTATACATAGAGAATGCTAAAGATGCTACCAGAAAACTACTAGAGCTAATCAATGAATTTGGTAAAGTATCAGGATACGAAATTAATGCACAGAAATCTCTGGCATTCCTATACACTAATGATGAAAAATCTGAAAGTGAAATCAAGAAAACACTCCCATTTACAATTGCAACAAAAAGAATAAAATATCTAGGAATAAACCTACCCAAGGTGACAAAAGACCTGTATGCAGAAAATTATAAGACATTGATGAAAGAAATTAAAGATAATACTAATAGATGGAGAGATATACCATGTTCTTGGATTGGAAGAATCAACATTGTGAAAATGACTCTACTACCCAAAGCAATCTACAGATTCAGTGCAATCCCTATCAAACTACCACTGGCATTTTCCCCAGAACTAGAACAAAAAATTTCACAATTTGTATGGAAACACAAAAGACCCCGAATAGCCAAAGCAATCTTGAGAACGAAAAACAGAGCTGGAGGAATCAGGCTCCCTGACTTGACTGCACTACAAAGCCACAGTAATCAAGACAGTATGGTACTGGCACAAAAACAGAAATATAGATCAATGTGTTTTACAATTTTTTTTACAGTTTTTTCCTGTAATTGATACCTAATGTCATAGCATTGTGGTCAGAAAAGATGCTTGATATGATTTCAATTTTCTTAAATGTAGCAAGGCTTGGTTTCTGACCCAAGACATGATCTATCCTGGAGAATGTTCCATGAGCACTTGAGAAGAAAGTGCATTCTGTTGTTTTTGGATGGAATGTCCCATAAATCTCAGTTAAGGCCATCTTTTTTAATGTATTGTTTAAAGCTTGTGTTTCCTTATTTATTTTCATATTGTCTGTTATGAGAATTGCTACTCCACCTTTCTTTTGATTTCCATTTGCATCGAATATCTCTTTCCATCCCCTCACTTTCAGTCTACATGTATCCTTAGGTCTGAACTGGGTCTCTTGTAGACAGCACATGTACAGGTCTTGTTTTTGTATCCATTCTGCCAGTGTAGGTCTTTGGGTTGCAGCATTTATTCCATTTATATTTAAAGTAATTATTGATATGTATGTTCCCTATTACCATTTTCTTAATTGCTTTGGTTTTATCGTAGTTCTTTTCCTTCTCTTGTGTTTCCTGCCTAGAGAAGTTCCTTTAGCATTTGTTGTCAAGCTGCTTTGGTGGTGCTGAATTCTCTTAGCTTTTGCTTGTCTGTAAAGCTTTTAATTTCTCTGTCGAATCTGAATGAGATCCTAGCTGTGTATAGTAATCTTGGTTGTAGGTTTTTCCCTTTCATCACTTTAAATGTCTTGCTACTCCCGTCTGGCTTGCAGAGTTTCTGCTGAAAGATCAGCTGTTAACCTTATGGGGATTCCCTTGTATGTTATTTGTTGCTTTTCCCTTGCTGCTTTTAATACTTTTTCTTTGTATTTAATTTTTGATAGTTTGGTTAATATGTGTCTTGGTGTGTTCCTCCTTGGAGTTAACCTGTATGGGACTCTCTGTGCTTCCTGGACTTGATTAACTATTTCCTTTCCCATATTAGGGAAGTTTTCAACTATAATCTCTTCACATATTTTCTCAGTCCCTTTCTTTTTCTCTTCTTCTTCTGGGACCCCTGTAATTCGAATGTTGGTGCGTTTAATGTTGGCCCAGAGGTCTCTGAGACTGTCCTCAATTCTTTTCATTCTTTTTTCTTTATTCTGCTCTGCAGTAGTTATTTCCACTATTTTATCTTCCAGGTCACTTATCCGTTCTTCTGCCTCAGTTATTCTGCTATTGGTCCCTTCCAGAGAATTTTTAATTTCATTTATTGTGTTGTTCATCATTGTTTGTTTGCTCTTTCGTTCTTCTAGGTTCTTGTTAAATGTTTCTTGTATTTTCTCCATTGTATTTCCAAGATTTTGGATCATATTTATTATCATTACTCTGAATTCTTTATCAGGTAGACTGCCTATTTCCTATTCATTTGTTTGGTCTGGTGCATTTTTACTTTGCTCCTTCATGTGTTGCATATTTCTCTTTCTTCTCATTTTGCTTAACTTACTGTGTTTGGGGTCTCCTTTTCACAGGCTGTGGATTTGTATTTCTAATTGTTTTTGGTGTCTGCCCCCAGTGGGTAAAGTTGGTTCAGTGGGTTGTGTAGGCTTCCTGGTGTAGGGGACTGTTGCCTGTGCTCTGGTGGATGAGGCTCGATCTTGTCTTTCTGGTGGGCAGGATCACCCCTCTTGGTGTGTTTTGGGGTGTCTGTCAACTTATTATGATTGTAGGCAGCCTCTCTGCTAATGGGTGGGGTTGTGTTCCTGTCTTGCTAGTTATTTGGCATGTGTTGTCCAGGACTGGGGCTTGCTGGTCTCTGAGTGGTGCTGGGTCTTAGCATTGAGATGGAGATTTCTGGCAGAGCCCTCATCCATTGATGTTACATGGGGCTGGGAGGTCCCTGGTTGTCCAATGACCTGAACTTGGCTCTCATACCTCAGAGGCTGAGGCCTGACACCCGACCGGAGCACCAAGACCCTGTCACCCACACGTCTCATAAAAGAAAGAAAGAAAATTAATAAAATAAAAGTTATTAAAATAAAAAAATAGGGCTTCCCTGGTGGCACAGTGGTTGAGAGTCCGCCTGCCGATGCAGGGGACACAGGTTTGTGCCCCGGTCCGGGAAGATCCCACATGCCGCGGAGCAGCTAGGTCCGTGAACCATGGCCACTGAGCCTGCAAGTCCGGAGCCTGTGCTCTGCAACGGGAGAGGCCACAACAGTGAGAGGCCCACATACCACAAAAATAAATAAATAATTAATTTAAATAACAATTAAAAAATAAAAAATAATTTTTATAGTAATATAAAAAATGAGAGCAACCAAACCAATAATCCAATCCACCAATGATAACAAGCACTAAAAACTATAGTAAGATAAACATAAAAATCAGAAACTAGTCTGTCGCATACAGCAAACCCCAAATCTACAGTTGCTCCCAAATTCCATGGCTTCAATTTTGGAATGATTTTTTGTCTATTCATGTATTGCACAGATGCAGGGTACATCAAGTTGCCTGTGGAGATTTAATCTGCTGCTCCTGAGGCTGCTGGAAGAGATTTCCCTTTCCCTTCTTTGTTTGCACAGCTCCTGGGGTTCAGCTTTGGATTTGGCCCCACTTCTGCATGTAGGTCGCCCTCAGGCCTCTGTTCCTGCACAGACAGGACAGGGTTAAAGGAGCAGCTGATTAGGGGGCTCTGGCTCACTCACACCGGGGGGAGGGAGGGGTACGGAATGCGGGTTGACCCTGCAGCGGCAGACGCCGGCATGACATTGCAACAGCCTGAGTCATGCCGTGTGTTTTCCCGGGGACGTTGTCCCTGTATCATGGGACCCTGGCAGTGGCGGGCTGCATAGGCTCCGGGGTGGGGAAGTGTGGATAGTGACCTGTGCTTGCACACAGGATTCTTGGTGGCTACAGCAGCAGCCTTAGTGTTTCATGCCCATCTCTGATGTCTGTGCTGATAGTTGCAGCTCGCACCCATCTCTGAAGCTGGTTCAGGCAGTTTTCTGAATCTCCTCTCCTCATGCACCCCAAAACAATGGTCTCTTGACTCTTAGGCAGTTCCAAACTTTTTCCTGGACTCCCTCCCGGATAGCTGTGGTGTACTAGCCCCCTTCAGGCTGTGTTCGCACAGCCAACCCCAGTCCTCTCCCTAGGATCTGACCTTCGTAGCCCGAACCTCAGCTCCCAGCCCCCACCAGCCCCAGCAGGTGAGAAGACAAACGTCTCAGGTTGGTGAGTGCTGGTCGGCACCGATCCTCTGTGTGAAATCTCTCCGCTTTGCCCTCTGCACCCCTGTTGCTCCACTCTCCTCCGTGGCTCAGGAGCTTCCCCTGCACCAGCCACCCCTCGTCTCTGCCAGTGAAGGGGCTTCCCAGTGTGTGGAAACTTTCGCTCCTTCACAGCTCCCTCCCAGAGGTGCAGGTCCCATCCCTATTCCTTTGTCTCTGTTTTCTCTTTTTTCTTTGGCCCTACCCAGGTACGTGTGTATTTTCTTGCCTTTTGGGAAGTCTGAGGTCTTCTGCCAGCGTTCAGTAGTTGTTCTGTAGGAGTTTTTCCACATGTAGATGTATTTTTGATGTATTTGTAGGGAGGAAGGTGATCTCCACATCTTACTCCTCTGCCATCTTGAAGGTTCTCCTCCCTTAAAATTTATTTAAACAAATATTTGTTACAGAGATTGCTTGCTGCACTCAATACCTAGTCCCTCTTCTTATTTGGGCCAGCAATTCACTTAGCTGAAAGAGTCCATTTCTCAGCCTCCCCCACAGCTAGATATGCCTGTGTGACTAAGCTTCCTAGCAAGGAGATATAAGCTGAAGTGCTGTGTTTAAATTCTAATAGGGTAGCTTAAAGGGAGCTGACTTGCCTGGGAAAAAATTACTTTTATTTTCCCCTACTTCTAACTGCTTTCTGGTATGCAGATATAATGGATTGGGCTCAGCAGCCATCTTGGACCATGAGGTAACCTTCAGGAAGGAAACATACTGAAGATGGTGGCACCAAGCAATTGAAGCTTAGGTTCCAAGTAATGCCAGGGAATCACCAGACCAACACTTGACTTCCCACCTTTAGACTTTTTATATGAGAGAGAAATAAGCCTCTATCTTATTTAAACTATTCTTGTCTGGGATTTTTCTCTTATATGCAGTTGAACCTAATTCAAACTGATTATGTTCTCTAGAATCAGAGAGACCTGGGCTCAAGTCCCAGTTCTACCACTTACTAACTGTGTGGCCTTGGGTAAATAATTTCACCTCTGAGTCTCTGATTTCTTATTATTAAAATGGTGCTAATAATACATAACTTCCAGGGCTAATATGTGGGAGGAGTCTATGAAAGCATACCCTAAACATCCAGCATATAATCTCTCCCTTATAGAAGAGCAGCAGGCTTCCCCTTTCCAGAGAAAATTGCTAATTTACAGAGTGAATAGCCTCATAGGCCACCAACTTCACCTCAACACACTGCTTGAAAACACCACATCCCTGGGCTCCTATAGCCTCTATTAATGTGCTTTCCACATTGTAGTTAGATGAATCTCTTTATCTATCTCTCTTATCTCTCTTCCCCTATCCACCTGGGGTCAGACCTAAACCTACTCCTGTTTTCCTCCTACCTGGTCTTCTGGAATGACCCTCCTGAGTCTAAATCATTCAAGAAATATTGAGTGCCTATCATGTACCAGTTTTCCAGCCAGGTTCTGTGGGTAAAAAGGTAAATTAGTCATGATTTTTGTCTTTTATATCTCATGATCTAGCAGAAAAGACAGACAAACAGGTAAGTATAATTCAACTTAATTCAGTGTAAAGTGCAGTGACAGATATGAACTTTACCACAAGAGAAGGCAAGAAAATGTCACCTCCACGAAGGCAGAGACTGTCTTGCCCACTTTAATTGGCACTCGATAAATATTTATTGAAGGAATGAAGGATATTATGGTAGCACAGAAGACAATACCTAAACAAGGTGGAATAGGGTGGGGGTAGGAAGTGGAGAGGGCAGTTGACTTCCTGGATTAGGTGAGGCCTGGCTGATTTTTAAAGGAAAATGTGGGTATAGAGGGCATTGCAGAGGAGACAGCATGAGCAATGGCACAGAGGTGAGAAATAGCATAGTGCATGCTTGGGAACAAGTAGTTCATTGTTGCCGGAGCATAGAATTTAAGGCCAGGAGTCGTGTAAAATGAGGCCAGAGAGGAAATCTAGGGTCAGATAACAGAAGTCTTTGTAATCCATGTTATAAAGAGTTTCAGCTTTGTCCTGGAGAAGATAGGGAGGCAGTGGAGAGATTTAAACTGAGGAAAGATGTGGTCAAATCTATACTTAAAGTAGGTAACTCTGGCAACAGTGTGACAAATAGATTTGAGCAGGGCAACGTGGAAGCAGGAGATTACATAGGGGTTTGTTGCTATAGTCCAAAAAGCAAGAGGACTGGAACCAAACTGTGGAAGTGGGGATAGAGAGGAAGAGATGGAGTTGAGCTAGGTTTAGTGAGTAAAACTAGCAGTATTGGTGGCAATAAATATAGGGAAGTAAGAAGGGAGTTTAGTGCAATTTCTTAGATTTTTAACTTGGATAACTGGGTATAATGGTAATTCTGTTCTCTAAAATAAGGAACATAGGAGGAGGAGCAGGCTTTGGGGGGGGCAATCAAGTCCAGTTAAGATATGATAAGCTTGAAAAGCATATGGGACTTTCAAGTGACCATCTAGCAGGCAATTATTTCTATATCATGCTAGAAATCATAATCAAAGTTCTGGACTGGAGATTTCACAGTTATCAGAATTCCTGAAACTAATTATTGGCTCATCCATCCAGGAGTACAGCTTGTGCCTTCGGACATAGCTAGATTCAGGGCTCAAACCTCCTGAAATGTTCCTCAGCTGTCAGATTCTGTTTCTGTGACTCATTCTGTTTTGCTGCCTTCCTCCAGATGGTGAAAAAGTTGGCCACTGACGACACTAGGCCTGTATCTTTACAACTCATTATCCAAAAGGAAGACAGTCTTTCCTACTAGTTCTAGCAAAAAAGACCTAGGGAGGCCTCTGATTAGGTCAACTTGGACAAATACTCATTCTTTCATCAATTACTGTGTTCAAGAAAAGGAGATAACATGATTGGCTCAGTCTAGGCCCCATGTCTACTCCTGTGGCAGGGAAGGTACAGAGCACCATGGATGACACCTCACCAGGACTGTATGGAGTAAGGAAGGAATTCTTCTAAAGAACTAGAAAGAGGATGGAAATGCATGCTGAGCAAGCAAAGGAATAGTTTGAATAGCCTATTGTGGTAGTTGAAATTATGAGAGTGGATTTCACTATGTAGGGAGAGTTTGCAGATTGAAAAGAGCAGGAGGCAGAGAGAACACCTACTTTTGAAGGGCAGGTGGAGAAAGAGGAGCCCATTAAGAAGACATAGATGATTATGAGAACCAAGAGAGTTTGATGTCATGGACAATGAGAGGGAAGTGTTTCCAGGAGAGATTAGGAGTGATCAACAGTGTCAATGCAGTAGAGTAAGATAAGGACTTAGCAATTAGGAGTGAGAGCACTGAAGCGAGCATAGAAGCCAGAGTGAAGTTGGTTGAGGAGTTAAATGTGAGTGTACACAAGTTTTTTTGAGAAGTTTGGATGAGAAACTCTAAAGCTTAATCCACCAACTGTATTCTGAGTCACGGTCCTTTTCATCTCCTTTGGGGTGTTTCTCCCTCAATAAACCCTTTTCCTTGGAGCCTATGACTCTTTCTCATGTGCTCCTTCCTTTTTCACTGTTAAATATGCCCCTATCCACTGGCCCAAGAAAGCGTTGGTTTTCTTTTCTTTTTCTTTTTTTCGCATTAGGTTATAGCCCTATTAGATACTCTACTCTCTTATGTTATAGAAAGAGCAGTGGACCAAAAATGAAGAAAACTAGGTTTTATTCTGCTTCCTTCCAGTAACATTGGATAAATAATTTTCCCTCTCTGGTACACAGCTTTTCATTGGTAAAATGAGCAAACTGAATCAATTACCTCTAAAATTCCTTTTATCTCTAATGTTCTGTGCCTGCTATGACTCTACAAATAAGGAACCAATACCCAGTGCCTCTACCTCCTATGTAGTACCTCTGAAAACATCTTAAAAAAATTTTAATGACCTTTTGTATCCAGTTATCAACTGAGACTATAATGCTGCATACCAAACCACTCAAAACTCAGTAGCTTAAAAACAGTAAGTATTTAGTTCTTGAGTCTGTGGGTTGGCAACATAGGCTGGGTACAGCTGAGCAGTTCTCCTAGTCTCAGAGGGCTCACTCATTTGTCTGGCAGTCAGTTACTAGTGGGATAATCTAGGTTGGCTATGACTTGGATGAGTGGGATCTGTTCCCTACGTCCCCCAGGCTAATTCAGGCATGTTCTCATCTCACGGATGGCAGAGAAACAAGAGAGACAAATGTAAACATACAAAACCTCAGGTTTCAGGGTCAAACCTTGCACAGCATTACTTTTCCCAAATTTTATTATTATTATTATATTTAACATCTTTATTGGAGTATAATTGCTTTACAATGGTGTGTTAGTTTCTGCTTTATAACAAAGTGAATCAGTTATACATATACATATATATTCATATCTCTTCCCTCTTGCATTTCCCTCCCTCCCACCCTCCCTAACCCGGCCCTCTAGGTGATCACAAAGTATCGAGCTGATCTCCCTTTGCTATGTGGCTGCTTCCCACTAGCTATCTATTTTACGATTGGTAGTGTATATATGTCCTTTCCACTCTCTCACTTTGTCACAGCTTACCATTCCCCCTTCCCATATCCTCAAATCCATGCACTAGTAAATCAGTGTCATTATTCCCACCTTAGCCCTAGGTGCTTCATGACTTTTATTTTTTTCTTAGATTCCATATATATGTGTTAGCATACGGTATTTGTTTTTCCCTTTCTGAATAACTTCACTCTGTATGACAGACTCTAGGTCCATCCACCTCACTACAAATAACTCAATTTCGTTACTTTTTATGGCTGAGTAATATTCCATTGTATATTTGTGCCACAACTTCTTTATCCATTCATCTGGTGATGGACACTTAGGTTGCTTCCATGTCCTGGCTATTGTAAATACAGCTGCAATGAACATTTTGGTACATGACTCTTTTTGAATTATGGCTTTCTCAGAGTATATGCCCAGTAGTGGGATTTCTGGGTCGTATGGTAGATTTATTTGTAGTCTTTTAAGGAACCTCCATACTGTTCTTCATAGTGGCTGTATAAATTTATATTCCCCAAAACAGTGCAAGAGTGTTCACTTTTCTCCACATGCTCTCCAGCATTTATTGTTTCTAGATTTTTTTTTTTTTTGCAGTATGTGGGCCTCTCACTGTTGCAGCCTCTCTCATTGGAGAGCACAGGCTCCATACGCACAGGCTCCGGAAGCGCAGGCTCAGCGGCCATGGCCCACAGGCCCAGCTGCTCCGTGGCATGTGGGATCCTCCTGGACCAGAGCATGAACCCCTGTTCCCTGCAACGGCAGGCAGACTCTCAACCACTGCACCACCAGGGATGGCCATTCTGACCAGTGTGAGATGATATCTCATTGTAGTTTTGATTTGCATTTCTATAATGATTAATGATGGTGAGCATTCTTTCATGTGTTAGCTGGCAGTCTGTATATCTTCTTTGGAGAAATGTCTATTTAGGTCTTCTGCCCATTTTTGGATTGGGTTGTTTGTTTCTTTGTTATTGAGCTGCATGAGCTGCTGGTAAATTTTGGAGATTAATCCTTTGTCAGTTGATTCATGTGCAAAAATTTTCTCCCATTCTGAGGGTTGTCGTTTGGTCTTGTGTATGGTTTCCTTTGCCATGCAAAAGCTTTTAAGTTTCATTAGGTCCCATTTGTTTATTTTTGTTTTTATTTCCATTTCTCTAGGAGATGGGTCAAAAAGGATCTTGCTGTGATTTATGTCACAGAGTGTTCTGCCTAAGTTTTCCTCTAAGAGTTTGATAGTTTCTGGCCTTACATTTAGGTCTTTAATCCATTTTGAGCTTATTTTTGTGTATGGTGTTAGGGAGTGTTCTAGTCTCATACTTTTACATGTACCTGTCCAGTTTTCCCAGCACCACTTATTGAAGAGGCTGTCCTTTCTCCACTGCACATTCCAGCCTCCTTTATCAAAGATAAGGTGACCATATGTGTGTGGGTTTATCTCTGGGCTTTCTATCCTGTTCCATTGATCTATATTTCTGTTTTTGTGCCAATACCATACTGTCTTGATTACTGTAGCTTTGTAGTACAGTCTGAAGTCAGGGAGCCTGATTCCTCCAGCTCCGTTCTTCGTTCTCAAGATTGCTTTGGCTATTCGGGCTCTTTTGTGTTTCCAAACAAATTGTGAAATTTTTGTTCTAGTTCTCTGAAAAATGACAGTGGTAGTTTGATAGGGATTGCATTGGATCTGTACATTGCTTTGGGTAGTAGAGTCATGTTCACAATGTTGATTCTTCCAATCCAAGAACATGGTATATCTCTCCATCTATTAGTGTCATCTTTAATTTCTTTCATCAGTGTCACATAATTCTCTGCATACAGGTCTTTTGTCTCCTTAAGTAGGTTTATTCCTAGATATTTTATTCTTTTTGTTGTAGTGGTAAATGAGAGTGTTTCCTTGATTTCACTTTCAGATTTTTCATCATTAGCGTATAGGAATGCCAGAGATTTCTGTGCATTAATTTCGTATCCTGCTACTTTACCAAATTCATTGATTAGCCCTAGTAGTTTTCTGGTAGCATCGTTAGGATTTTCTATGTATAGCATCATGTCATCTGAAAACAGTGACAGCTTTACTTCTTCTTTTCCGATTTGGATTCCATTTATTTCCTTTTCTTCTCTGATTGCTGTGGCTAAAACTTCCAAGACTACGTTGAATAAGAGTGGTGAGAGTGGGCAACCTTGTCTTGTTCCTGATCTTAGTGGAAATGCTTTCAGTTTTTCACCACTGAGGACGATGTTGGCTGTGGGTTTGTCATATATGGCCTTTATTATGTTGAGGAAAGTTCCCTCTATGCCTCCTTTCTCCAGGGTTTTTATCATAAATGGGTGTTGAATTTTGTCGAACGCTTTCTCTGCATCTATTGAGATGATCATATGGTTTTTCTCCTTCAATTTGTTAATATGGTGTATCCCTTTGATTGATTTGCATATATTGAAGAATCCTTGCATTCCTGGAATAAACCCCACTTGATCATGGTGTATGATCCTTTTAATGTGCTGTTGGATTCTGTTTGCTAATATTTTGGTGAGGATTTTTACATCTATGTTCATCAGTGATATTGGCCTGTAGTTTTCTTTCTTTGTGACATCCTTGTCTGGTTTTGGTATCAGGGTGA
>RJWK010031443.1:0-24209 GCA_004363435.1 Platanista minor | reverse complement strand
GTACGCGGGCCCCTCACTGCTGTGGCCCCTCCCGTTGCGGAGCACAGGCTCCGGACGTGCAGGCTCAGCGGCCATGGCTCACGGGCCCAGCCGCTCCGCGGCATGTGGGATCTTCCAGGACCGGGGTACTAACCCGTGTCCCCTGCATCGGCAGGAGGACTCTCAACCACTGCGCCACCAGGGAAGCCCCTCTACTCTAGATCTTAAGCATCTTCATCTGTCCTAGTCTAGCATCCCAAACTTCTCCTTTAGGTGTTAAGAATGTCTGCTCAAGTTCCAGTGGCTCCTGGGCATATTTTTAAAATTAGTTTGCTGTTATAATTCATTTAAAATGGAATTTGACATTCTACCTTGAACAGCCTGCTAAGTCAAGGGGAAATGACTCTTGCTGACCAGATGATTTCTGGTTGAACTTTTTTTTTTCCATGAAGCTGTTTATTCTTGTTATTAAAACTTGGACTCAAGTAATCCTGCTTATTCTGGAAAAAGCACCTTGTTGTAGGGATCATTTAATCATCCTTTTCGACAATCACCTCTCCATGAAGCACCTTTCTTCTCTGACGTAACGTATGAAAGTAGAGTTGTGGAAACAGTGGTATATATGAGGCCATGGTTATAAGAAGAAAATAATAGTAGTCAAAAGAGACATTGTATTTATTGGGAAGTCTTATTGAGAACATTCCTGTTTTCTTAACATATGGTAAGGAAGTGTATATTGTAAGAAGTCCACCAGCAACTCCAACAGGATATAAGATTATAAAAAAATTATATTGGTTTTATACTGTAAGGAGCCACACCATAAAGATTCTTGAACTCACTTGGACCCCAGCCACAAGCACAGACGTAGGTACAATTCCAGTTAAACAGTGGACTACCTCAAGCAAGGCAGATGTCTGGAAAAATTTAAGTGTCTTCTGAATACTTTTATATAAACCTTTGTGTGTTCCTTTTTCCATATAAAAACGTACCATGGAAATAGCTAGTACCAGCCACCCCGCGGTCATGGTGCTGTTGTAGAGGGTGAGCCAGGTGGTGGCCAGCAAGCCTCAGCGCCTCCTCTTGCCCGCGGCCTCCCTCTCCTCACCGGCCTCCGAGGCGCCGCCGTTGGTGCAGTCCTCCTCGCTGGACGCCATGGTGGCCGCGCAGCCGGGGGACGTGGACGAGAGGGGCAGGGGAGCGTGAGGGGGCCCGGGCGAGCGTGCCGCTGAAGCGCCGCCGCCCGCTGCCGCGACCTCCGTTTGGCGCCCCATGTGCCGCGCGCAGGGGTCTCTGAACTGACTCTTCAGAATACTTTTGGAAGACCTGAAAATGTAGGAAAGCAGAACTAAAGGATTTTCAAGCATAGATTTTCTCTTCCTACACCTTCTAGTTTCTTGATGTGTAATAGATGTTAACACATCTTTATTAAGTTGATGTTCCTTGTCCTGGAAGGAACAAGACGTGTAGGTTGTACAGCTTTTTTCTATTCCCAATGTTGCTTCCTTTTGCAGAATGAACAGCTAACTTTGGCTGATGTTTGCGGATACCTTCAGGATCTGATGTTGACTCAGAATAACAGACAAACCCTTCTTTTGACATAGAGTTTTTGTTCCTCTGCCAGTTCAAATGAGGCTCCCCTTTTGTTCTGTGCAACCACAAACTGCCTCTGCTGCTTTCTCTAGGTTAATCACAGACAAGGCCCAACTGTTTGATATGTATCAGCTGAGAGTTAAACAAAAACCCAGACCTAAATCTCAAATAACAGGAGGAAGAAGGATGCCTCCTTATCAGCCAATGTCTTATCAAGTACCTACTGTGTCTTTGAATGGACTTGGACCAAGCACTTAATTGACTGGTAACCACTTGGGATATAATTTATAACACATGGTATTAGGAAGCCTATAATTAAAGATGAAAGTGAAGATACAGCCACAATTTTTTAAAAACCACTGTGGTGATCACTCTCTCAGTATGCTGGTTAGACCTTTAAGACAGGTCACATTAATACACATGTAGGGGCTTCCCTGGTGGCGCAGTGGTTGAGAGTCCACCTGCCGATGCAGGGGACACGGGTTCGTGCCCCGGTCCGGGAAGATCCCACATGCCGCGGAGCGGCTGGGCGCGTGAGCCATGGCTGCTGAGGCTGCGCGTCCGGAGCCTGTGCTCCGCAATGGGAGAGGCCACAACAGCGAGAGGCCCGCGTACCGCAAAAAAAAAAAAACATGTAAATTGTATGTTAGTAGGAAACCACCTATTATCAGTAGAAATGGCCCCATTTTCTTATAAAAATCTCTGTATCTTAGAATTACTTGGTGAAATGTCCTGCCTTATTATTGCCTGCCATTCTCATGCCCTGGTAACTAACTATAGCCTTTTACTTTAAACATTTCATATTAGCTCATCATTTCGCCAGGCCAGTCATCCATACCCCAAGTTTGGACATTCTGTGTTGTAACAAACTCCCTTCCAGTGCTGGCAGACTAGCTGTATTTGACAACATGCCTGCACGTAGCCCCACACAGATAACTTTTTATGGAAGAGACATTAAAAATCCCATTAGAAGCAGGTAATTCTGACTTTAAACAACAGTCATAGGTCAGGGTTCTGAATGAGATTCTAGCACACCCTAATTTAAGGAATTTTGTAAAAACATAATACTTGCAAAGTATCTATAATAATGTCTAGCACACACACTAAATTGCAGTTATTCTTATCATTTGACACTGTTCACTCTTTGGTTTGCCATACAAATTTAAGATTTAGTCACACTGTCATTAATCTTAACAAAGACAATTCTTTATTTTAATTCTAGCAAGATCCAGGGTGTTTGGTTTTCTTTCTCCTTTTCATTGTGACACTCGGGAATGTGTGAGATAAATGGTCCTGGAGAGAGTTGGGAATCACTGATTTGCTTTCAGATAAATCACCTGAAGCCTCCTAAATATGTGAAGTTTTGTTCAGAGACATACAGAGGTTCAGATTCTATTTTTTCTCACCCTTTATACTTTTATATAAATATATATATATACTTTTATATACTTTTTATACTTTTATATTAGCAGAAAAATTCTTCTTAATATCAAACACAAGCCACAGTTCGCGCTGGTGTCCTCCCACTCAGGCCCAGTGAAGGTGAAGAGCTCTGAAACAGTCCTGCTTTTATGTGTAGAGTAGTTCACATCCTTCTCTACCCACTTCCTCCTGAGGCCCCACAACCCCTAGCCCCAAGGACCTGGTATTTAAATATCAGCATACAACAGTGTGCAGTCCTAATTTCCTAAAAGGTACTCACATATTTACTCAGACTTCTGCTAGATTATACCAAGGGAAGTAAACTCATCATTTAATCAAATTCAAACCATAGACACTGAATTAAACATTTCCAATATGTTCATTGGTAACTCTGGTAATCAACTTTTATTGAGTAACTACTGTGGTTTTTATGCTCTTTCTTTTTTACTTTTCAACAAGATAATTGTTTTGATATATTTCATGTATAGTTTTGAGATAGTTTTCCAGATTAAACCTCTATTGGGCTGCATATAGGAAACAGTGATAGATAAATGTTTCTCGGGACTCAGGAGATGCAGTGTAAAAGGATCAGTTCTGCCTAAGATTAGCCATGTTAATTCTCTGATTCCAAAAAACTTATGTATTAGCTGTTAAAAAATACTTTAAGATGAATATATCATTTTCTAATAATTTCTGATTATTTTCAGAGTAGTACAATAACAAATTCCTTTCTGACTAGTGACCTCTATTCATGGATGTATTGCTATAAAATAATCCACCCTTATCATTCATATTTCTGGGTAGTTGAGTAAGGTAGGAACTATTTTTGATATGCAAGAGCAAATAGTGAAGCAGTGGGGTTCCATGCACTTTCTGTCAGCAAAGGTATCAACTGTCAGGAACCACTGATAAGTCCCATTTCAAGCCAGTAGAGTCTGGATAATACCAAACTACAAGACAACAGTGTGTGTGAACTGGCAGTACTGCCAAATTGAATTACCATTCTCACCCAAAATAAACAGACTTGAAGTTAAACAAAGCTGAGTCATCCATCTGCAAGGTATGTAGTGGGCTTAACTAGGGAGAGAGACCTTTTGATTTGTCAAAGCAATTTTAAAACTACTGCCATTTCTCCAAGCCAGATGTTGAAAAGGTCAAAGGGAGCTTTAAAATATGATAACGTTGTCTTGGAGTTGGGGGACATATGGTACTTGCTAAACAAATGGCAGACTGAATGTTAGGTAAGGTTTGCTCTACTCTGGAGCCGCCCTTAGCACAGAATAAAGAACAGCTCTCCTATCCTGACTTCACCAGTAATTTAATCTCACCAGGAAAAGTAACTTAAACTCTTTGGTCCTCAGTTTCTCCATGTGTAAAATAAGGAGACCATAAAAGATGCTTTTTCAGTTTTGTCAAGCTTCTTAAGATCCCATGACCTTAAAGGGCTCAGAGGGTAGATAGAGGATCTTGGTTCAAATAATCATTTCTTGAAAAAAAAACTATAGGAAAAATGGTTTTATTTACAGTTTATGAGCCAGTTCATTATCTTTTTTTTAAAATGGACTAAGTGTTAAAGTCTTTCAGGTACAGTGAAAAATAAGGACGTGAATAATTACATTAGAAACCTCAAATGAGAACCAAAGTCACAGAAGGGATTTTGTTAAAATCAAAAACTCATTGTATCAATTCAGCAACCACTAAATTATTAGTATATCCTTAGTTTTAGGTGTATTTGTCTTATCTCCTTAACTATTAGGTTGGATTATAAAATTGCATTTTCATGGGTTAAAAACAGTCGGGTATTATAGATGTGATCTCCCTGGGAGCAGGGTGCAATGCTGGATACTCCTCCCTTGTTCCCTGCAGTTCTTGATATAATGCTGGCGCTTCTGTTCTTTGACAAAATGTATTGAAAACAGTATTTGGGAACAGAAAGGCTTTTTAAAATCACTTAGTGTAATATATTATTTTAAAGAAGAAGAAAATGCTACCCAAAATATTCTCAGAATTGTAGTTCTTTTGATGTTCAGAATCACGCTGAGACATTATACACAAAAAAGTATGCTTTGTGAGCCATAGAACTTCAGTTGAAAATTTTCACTTTTTAGCATGCTATCTATATATCTAAGTTAAATATCCTGTTTAATGGCCATTTATAAATTCAAACACTACCACTGGTCAGTTTTGTAAAATAGAATAAAAGGATGTTATCTGCAGTGTAAGTACAGCACACTGTCAAATTCTTTTCCTTAAGGTTCATAGTAAACGTACAGATAGTCATAGGCAACTGTTTTGTAATGTATTATATTTCTAATCTGTTATTCCTAACTTATAAATGTTTGCAGAGACAGAAGAATTGAATTTTTCTAATGATCTGTAAAATGATGCCAACTTCAACAAGTAGGCATTCTAAATAAAATTTTTAAAAAGGAGCAAACTGAAAAAAAAAAAAGAATATGTTTTGAATGTTCTACATACCAGTGAAAGGAACTGGTCTGATAAAATTTAGAGGAATAGTTCTTAGCAAGTGAAGTTAGCAAAAGGGAATAAGGGTGGTTCGCAAAATTCTAAAAACCTGAATGCATTGTTCTTTTGCCGTTCTTGTTGATGGAGCTGTTAACATTTTTGGAAAAAAACATTTTTTAAATAGTTAATGCTGACAAGAAGAACTTAATGCAAAGGAACATAGTAACAGTAATACCAGAATATAAACATGATCTGAATCTGAAACATAATCCCTAAATGTATTACTTTGCTGTGTTTGATAAGCTTCAATCTCTATAAGGAAGCAACTTGCACTTGTAGATTTAATCACTGTTTACAGAAAGGTGTCATGGCTTAGCCAGGTTAGAAATAGAGGGCTTCCCTGGTGGTGCAATGGTTAGGAATCTGCCTGCCAATGCAGGGGACACGGGTTCAATCCCTGGTCCAGGAAGATCGATCCCACATGCTGTGGAGCAGCCAGGCCCGCGGAGCAGCTAGGTCCACGCACCGCAACTACTGAAGCCCATATTCCACTACAAGAGAAGCCACCTCAGTGAGAAGCCCGCACACCACAGCGAAGACCCAATGCAGCCAAAAATAAAATAAATAAATAAATTTTTTTTTTTAATTTTAAATAGACTAATTGCAAAGATGTTTATAGGTCATGCTTTTAACTTAGGTCTTACACAGTGTAAAACTGCATTTTTTGTGACATCTCTCTGCCATTTTAATTATAGAATTATCATATTTTAGATCATTTGGTTTAATATTTGTCAATAAGAGTTTATGCTGAAACCTACAAAACCTCCAAATAATATAGTCTAACACCCTGTATTTACAATGAGGAAACTGAAGCCCAGAGAATTTAAGTAGCTTTAAGTTACTTAGAATTAAGGCATGGCACAAGTTGGGACTTGGACATGTATATTGCTATGGCTAATGTTCCATTTGTTCTCCTTTTAACTGCAAAATGTTTTCCTCATATGTTTATACCCTCTCCAAAATGGTGTAAAGATTAAATAAATAATGCTCTGACCTTGGTGCTTGGAATGAAGTAGACAGAAGACTTTTATTGATGTAATAATGTGTTATGAATATATTTACAAGTTGTGTCTAGATTTGATGACCATAGGCAGTTGATGATTTACTGACCCCAGGACAAGTCTGTCATACTTTGACAAATTTGCCAGTTTTCCAAACCCTTGGAAGAAACTTTGAAACAAAAACCTATTAGATACACTGCCTGTCTTATGACTGATCATTTATTTGTTTGTTTTTCCTGATAGAAACATGAGTTCAGCTGGCCCTGAAGGGAGGAAAGTGATGAGAAGGTGTGATGGACTGATTGACTCACTGGTCCATTATGTCAGAGGAACCATTGCAGATTACCAGCCAGATGACAAGGTGATACAAGAATTAGATGTCTCTCATACTGAATTACTTATTTTGTCTTACTAAGACTCTTCAGAGTATTCTTGAAGTAGCTGTTTGGGTTTGCTTTATTTATTAACTCATTTGCTGAGCTTAAGATTTCCCATACATGCTCATAAATATTAATATCTATCTAGCCCCATTTTTTTTCTACTTTCCAGACCCAAATTTCTAACTGTTTAACAACTCTGGATATTTGAAAGGAGCCCAAATGCTTCATATTCAGCAATGAAATTCATCTCTTCCCTCATCTCCGAACTTACTCCTCTGTATAAGCCTTCTTAATAATTATTACCGTCTACCAAATGAAAATAGAAACCTGAGTAATGTTGGACTTCCTCTCTTCCCTCACATCCCACATCCACTGGACAACAAATCTTGTGCATTTTACTTCTGAAATGCTCTTTAGTTTAACCAGTCCTCTTTAATGCTACTACGGCTGTCATAGTTTGTGCATCTTTTATACTGATTATTGTGGTCGACTGGTCTCTGTAAGCAATATCTCCTCCTATTTTCCAAGTCCACATGGCTACTAAACAATGTACCTAAAATTTAAAATCATTCTGAACACTCTTTAAAAGTAAACTAGAACTGCTCCCCAATGTTTTAAAAAATTCAGCCTCTACCTCTTAGCATTGTGTTCATGACCATTTATGATTTAGCCCTAGCCTTTC
The DNA here is from genome assembly GCA_004363435.1 of Platanista minor. Classification (NCBI taxonomy): domain Eukaryota; kingdom Metazoa; phylum Chordata; class Mammalia; order Artiodactyla; family Platanistidae; genus Platanista; species Platanista minor. The sequence continues at coordinate 16,629 of RJWK010031443.1, read as the reverse complement.
TAGCTGTACTCATTTCACTCCCCCAGCCACCCTGCAGTCCAAGCTCACCCTGTTGCATCCAGTTAACTTTGTAAGATCTAAAGCCTAAGAGGTCCTGTGGTATAACACTTAAAAAGGGATATCTATATGTATATGATCAATATTCATGTCCTATTTTCTCAGGCCACAGAGAACTGTGTGTGCATTCTTCATAACCTCTCCTACCAGCTGGAGGCAGAGCTCCCAGAGAAATATTCCCAGAGTATCTATATTCAAAGCCGGAATATCCAGGCTGACAACAACAAAAGTATTGGGTGTTTTGGCAGTAGAAGCAGGAAAGTAAAAGAGGTATGTTGGGGGAGGCCTTTGAAAGAATAAGTGTGTGTGTGTGTGTGTGTGTGTGTGTGTGTGTGTGTTTCTGAGTACTTAGTATATGTCAGGCTCTATTTTAAGTTTTTTTAATCCTTATATCTACCCTATGAGGTATGTATTATTAATACCCTCATTTACTGATGAGGAAACAGAGGGTACAGAAAGGTTAATTCAGAATAATTCAAATTAGTGGAAGAAATGGAATTGAATCCCAGGTAATCTGGCCCCAGATTTACACTATTAGCCATCAAACCATACTGCTCTGTGCCCTGCAGGTTAGGAAGTAAGCTTAATGCCACATGGCCAGTGGCATAGCATTGTTTTAAAATTAAAAGCAGCCCTGACATTCAGCTTTAAACATTCTAAAAACTTGTACATCCTAAAAGCAAACCCCATACATAGGAAGGACTGCTGTCCAGACTGGCATTTCATGAAATAGAAGGAATGTGATCTCTCCTACTCCTCAGAGTATCACGGTGTATGTGAACTTGGAGGACAACTGGTAAATTTAGAATCCTGATGCTATCCTGGACAACTTCACAGGACTCTGAGGAAAGAGGCCTGTTTTTCTTATCTTCAGAGTGGATGTGACTAATTTAGCTTTTAGCTTAACAGCAGCCTGAAAACTATTCTAGAACAGTCAATTCTCTGCATTCTCTCTCGCTGTGAAATGTCAAGTTGTGGGTATGGGGTATTGTGAGGGAGAAATAGTCATCATGGGCTAAAAGTGAGATGATTGTGAATCATACATATTTGCTTTTTCATTTTTATTTTAAGGGCTTCTTATTATTCTAATTATTAGTCTCCCTAGACAAGACAGTACTTCTGGTCTCTTGGTTTGAGTGTGGAATTGTAGAAATGACCTGAAGGCATTAATTTTGGATTTCATTGTGTGTGTGGTTAGCAATACCAGGACATGCCAATGCCAGAGGAAAAGAGCAACCCCAAGGGCGTGGAGTGGCTGTGGCACTCCATCGTGATACGGATGTATTTGTCCTTGATCGCCAAGAGTATCCGAAACTACACTCAAGAAGCATCTTTGGGAGCTCTCCAGAATCTCACAGCAGGAAGTGGACCAGTGAGTATCATGCTTACTTTTTAAAATAATGGCATTGTAGACACACCTACATTAAGTTCAGAAATGACAGTGAAGTAAGAACATAAGTTTTCTCGCTTCAATCAAGACAGTTCTCAGGAATTGCCAGAGAGAGTTCGGCTTTGCAGGACTTTCAGCCTCAGCTTCTGCAAACCCAGGTCAGACTGCGAGTGAAAGACTCTTTCTGTTACAAGTCTCAGAATCCTACCTGAACTGGCTTAGGCAAAAGAGAGGAATTTCTTGACTCATATAACTGAAAAGTCCAGGGTGGGTTTTCCTTCTGTCATGGTGGGACATAGGTGCCCAGCAATTGTATTTGTGATTCTCTACCTCTGGACTCTGTTTTCCTATGTTGGTTTCATTCTCAAAGGCTAGCCTCATATTACAGCAAAGATAGCCACCAGTGATTTCAGGCGTACCTCTTATCCAGCTCAATGTCTCCACAGGAAAAGAAACTACTACTATTTTCCCAATAGCTCTGTTAAGAACTAGGGGAATGAGTCTCACTTGCCCAGTTCCAAACCAGTACCTGTGGCCAGGAGCCTGTGATGTTCTAATTGGCCAAGTCTGGGTTATGTGCTCACATGTGAATTTCAGGGGCAGGGGTTTCAGTGAGCGAGGGTCACTACCACTTGTACCACATGGAGTGGCTCCCTAATGGAAAGTCAGAGTGTTGTTACCAAAAGGAAGGATGAATGCTAGAAGGCAGAGACAACACATGTCCACTGCAGTTGGAAAGGCTATCTGTGCTTTTGTGTCCCAGAAAGTCAACTATAAAATAAAGAGCTACTTCTCTTTCCAGATGTACTTTATACCAGCAAAATCAAAATATTAAAAAGAGTAAAAAACTTACAAGGTCCTACGATAATGGAAAAAAATATGAAAAAGACTGTATATATATATATATATATATATATATATATATATATATATATATATATGTATAACTGAATCACTTTGCTGTACAGAAATTAATACAACATTGTAAATCAACTATACTCCAATAAAATAAGTTTTTTTAATTACTTTAAAAAAAGAGTAAAAAGTTGTTCCTTTCCCCATGTATTTTACAGCTTGCAACATAATAAAGGATTCTATAAATATTTAATTATTTGAACTAAGCTTGTATTCTTTGCCTTGATCATAAAATGATTAAACTCTCCCCAAGTAGTTCATTCTATGGCCAGTCTAATTATCCATCATCATAGAGGAAAGCACTCTTGTTGATAACAAAAATATTATTTATTCTTTACTTGAGAAACCATGGTCATTCTTTAATGAACCATGTTCATTCTTTGCTCAGTTTTGAATAAAATTGCAAAATACTAAAACCAGTATTTCTCTAATTTTAGCACCGTGGTTAAGAATACAACCCAATTTTACTCTCTTTGAAATTCTTTAGAATGTACTTGTGCACAAAGGGAAAGAAATGGGGAGTGACCAGGGAGCCCTGACAGACAGAAAGACATAATTTACTGTCTTATCTTCCCATTTCCCCATGCTTGGTTTCCCAAAACCATTTCTTTCATTTTCCCAAACTATAGAAGCCCTCTTATTAACTGACTACCAGCCAACATAATAGAAAAGGTCAGAAATTAAATTGCTGTGTCTGTATGTATTTAAGCTCACTATGCTCTAAGGATGGTTCAATATGAGCTAACCCTTTAAGCTTGGATTTTAGCCTCTTCCACTCCAAAATCTTTCATGGAGGGCTTCCCTGGTGGCGCAGTGGTTGAGAGTCCGCCTGCCGATGCAGGGGACACGGGTTCGTTCCCCGGTCCGGGAAGATCCCACATGCTGCGGAGCGGCTGGGCCCGTGAGCCATGGCCGCTGAGCCTGCGCGTCCAGAGCCTGTGCTCCGCAACGGGAGAGGCCACAACAGTGAGAAGCCCGCGTACCGCAAAAAAAAAAAAGAAAATCTTTCATGGAATCCAAACTATCCAGAGGTGTTTCCATGTTTCTGTCAATACAGGAATATTTGCCACCCAACATACAAGAATATGCCATTCTGAATATGTAGTTTATTCAGACTACATAATTCCTTTATTCATTTATCAAACAAACAGTATTTGAGCACCTTCTACATAAAAGGCACTAGCCTAGTGCTAAGTATATAGTGGTGAATAAGACAAAATCCCTGTGTTTGGTAATAATCTAGCTGGGAAAAAGAAATAAACAAACAGAAATCTAATAGTTCCAAGTCCAAAAGGAATCCAAGCAATGGATTTTAAATCATACCTAACCTTAGACCAGCCCAGTCCCCTGAAAGGACACCTACACTAAACTGGTATTAATCCGTACTCAAGGCTATTAGAGTTGACCTTGACTAGAGATTTATAGGAGAAAATCATTAGCAGAATGGGACAATGATATGAGGACCCTTTGTTCTTTTAAGTTACAAGATGCTTTTTATTAAAATTTTGACTTACATGTATATTTTTTCTAGTTATTACTTTCCCTAATTTTGCTACGTTTAGATGGTGTGATTAAAAAAAAAAAATGCTTGGCTTTGTAATTTCTAAAAGGAATCACTGAATAGAAAACATGCAAAGCAGACCATTAAACATAGTTCCAAAAAAATGCCCAGTCCATTCACCTGTGTTCATAACTGAGACAGCACTGAGCATTGATGGCCATGTGCCTTAGATGGCAAAGAACCTGAACTGGACTGAATAGCTTCTAAAAGATAAATTTTATAATTTTAGTTTAAAATTATGGTAGTAATGTCTTGCCGGTAAGAATACCTTAATGTAAACTTTATTAGTTCAGGTATATTGGTCATTATTTTTTAAATGATACAAAAAAAAACCCACAAAATAATAAATAAGGAAAGGGAATGGGTTGATAAAATTTACCCATTTAGCAAATTCTCTAAGGATAGTGTAAAGTATAAAGTATAAAGTACAGTATAAATAACTCCTGGGGGTGTAATGTACAGCATGGTAACTATAGTTAACAATATTGTAATGTATATTTGAAAGTTGCTAAAATAGTGGATCTTAAAAGGTCTCATCACAAGAAGGAAAAAAAATTTGTGACTATGTGTGATGATGGATGTTATCTAAACTTATTGTGATAATTATTTTACAATATATCAACTCATTATGTTGTATATACATGTAAAATTAAACATTCATTGTACAAGTTAAAAATCATTGAAATAAAGTTTTCAAGTTTCTAAAACACTTTAAAGGCACTTAATTTGATGTCCAATGACAAAAAAACAAAATGTGTTCCCTGTCTCACACCTTACACACAAATCAGTTCCAACAGCAATGAGATTTAAATGTGGAAGGTAAAACAATAAAGCTTCTAAATGATAACATAGAGTATCTCCATCACCTGGAATAGGGAAAGATTTCTCAACAGTAGACATAAAAAGCACATAAAGTCAATATTTTATAAATTGACTACATTAAAATTAATAACTTAAGCTATCAAAAGACAATAAAAAGGCAAAGCACAGAGGAGGAAAAGATTTTTGTAACATATATAAGTAACAAAGGTTGGTATCTAGGAAATAAAAGAAAACTCATCGATTTAACAATAAAAAGATAGACAACCCAATAGAAAAATGGACAAGAGATTTGAACAGGCACTTCACAAAACATAATGTATAAATGGCCATTAAACATTTGAAAAGGTGCTCAACCTCATTAGTAATCAGGGCAATATGAACTAGAAGTGCTGTTTGTAAATAATTGACTAACAGTCATTCTCACAAATTCCCTAAAGCTGGAATATGAAAGCTCTATTTGGTAAATCTGATTGTTTATTTTCCTTAATGAGCAAATTCTAAAGACCATTCCGCATCAGCCTCTCCCATTTCCCTCAATGAATCAGAATTCTGTGATTATTTTTATATACTAGGCCTTGAGATGACAAAGAAAACGCTATGAGAGAGATAGAGCTGGACGGCATTGACTCAGAAGAGCAGAGCTTTTGCATATGTAATTACTTAGATGGGCCATTGGGAAGAGAGAGGTATGCTAAATCTACCTCCATGTCCAAGGAGGAGTTGTACAGAATGGCTGCAGGTGAAGAATTCTTCCCAGAGGAAAGAAAAGAGTCTAATGGAATGTTCTGCAAATTAGTGAAAGACAAAGTGTAACTTTGGAACAAACATTGCAAAATAGTGGTTATTAAACTTCTTTGAGTCATGGACACTTTGAGTATCTAATAAAAGTTATAGACTCTTTCCCTGAATAAGATTACTATAAACACAAAAATAATTTTAAGGACCTCCTGTTCCCTCCCTGAAACCTATCCTAGATCCTATATTAAGAACCTGTTTTTTAGATGGTACAGTGGAGAATGTATGGAGGGCACTGTGAAGGAGGTAGGGGAAGAAAGCAGGGTTTAGATAGATAAACAGAGAAGATAGACACCCTGAAGAATGGTCAAGAATACACGGATTTTTGGCATGGTAGCCTCATGTTAGCTTCAAATAAAAATATATAAAGTTGCAGACACAAGCTAAGGTCTTAGTATTGTTGGAGGTTTGCTGATGCTAGGAAGGGCCTAGTTGGTACTCAGATCCTGTGAAAGTAGGTGACCAGCCTAATTCCAAATAAGGTTTGCCTCTGGTGAACCTAGACCTGGACCAGCAACTTGCCCATGGAGCCTCTGATACAGAGAATAGAGTTACAGGTAATCTGACTAGCCATACATTCCTTTCTTTAAAAGCCCAGTATCTCTTTCAGAATAAACTAGCTTTTTAGAAATGAATAAGTTTATTAAATATGTAAAATGTCAAAATTTGAACAAGACAGAGAAGATGAATAAGCCAACAACCAGTAAATACATTGAAATAGTAATAAAAGACATCTCCCTTTAAAATTTTTCTCAGCTCAGTTGGCTTTATAGCTAAGTTCTACCAGACCCACAAAGTTGAAATTATTCTTATATTACACAAATAGTTCAAGAAAATAGAAAAAGGGAAAAAAACTTACCTACTAAATTTTATGACATTAGTGTAACTTTGATTCTAAAACGTCCTTTTCTTTTCACAATGATGAACTGAAAATGTAAATTAAAAGAATATGATAAAAAAGAAAGGAAAGGGAAAGACAGACCCATTTTATTTATAACCAGATGCAAAAAACATAATAGCTAACCAAATCCAGTATTTTATTTAAAAATACTGAGTAAACTGTCTTTATCCAGTAATTAAATTGAAAACCTAATAAGAATTTAAAGAAAGTATCTCTAGCTTTTAAAACATCTCACTCAATCTCTAGTAATCTACAGAAATTAAGAAATTTTAACCATGAAGTAAAATACAATAGTATTTATAGAACATGTCTCACAAAACAGATGCCAACATCAGTGGCTCAGACAATTGTCCAGAAAGAAAATGGCCTTCAGCACACACGAAAGATGCTGCATGTTGGTGATCCAAGTGTGAAAAAGACTGCCGTCTCTCTGCTGAGGAATTTGTCTCGGAATCTTTGTCTGCAGAATGAAATTGGTAAGTCAGTATAAGTCTCTAGATGTAAAGTGTATATATTGGAAATACAAATGCAATAAAACATTGTCCTTATCACATTCTTTTTACAATGATGAGCTGAAAATGTGAATAAAGAGCAAAATGTGATAAATAGAACTGGTTTTTGTGTACCCAGACATCAAGCGTTGGCTTTCTCACTGGTCTCAAGTAGGATTTTTCTTAATATCCAGCTTTGTTTTTGTTCTAATTACTACCAAAGAGAAATTTTAGACCATACTAATAATTAATGATAGGTAATATATTTGATATTTCTCAGCCCTCAGCTATGCCATCCAGTGAAGTCTTTTTAACCCATGTCTTTCAGAATGTTCTCTGTGTGGCCTGCTTAAGCACCACTCTTCTGAAACATTAAACAAACACACACACACAGTGGTTGTTCACCTCAGAAGCTTGGCCATTGTTGTACTAGAAAAAAATGGTTGGACAGATAATCACAAAAAGAAGGAATCATGAATATAACAGATTTGGCATAGGTTTTAGAATAAATACGATGAAACACATTTGCTCCTTTTTTCCTCAGTCTGTATTATTGACAAAGATGATAACTATGTTATATTTTCAAATAACATTTTTCATTCATTTTCTTTATACCTGAAAATGTAAATGTTTGTGAATTGTCTTAAACTATAAAATTAGATAATAGGAAGATAATGCTAAAATTAATCATGCTTTCTAATGCTCCATAAATTAGTCATTTCTGACAATTTAAAACTCAGTTTTTCAAAAATTCCACTAAATTGTTTTTTTAATGGATTGGATTATTTTGAAATCTACACACACACACACACACACACACACACACACACACACACACACTCACACAGCGCCAAAAGTCTATGGTTATGTTTTAACAATGTCATTTTCAAAGACAGCCAATGGCACAACATTGAACAGGAGGTTTCATACAATGCTTTTGTGCCCATTATGAACGTAGAGAGCCTGGAAATTTTTCAGTGAATCTGAAAGAAACCTTGCCAAAGGCACTGTCTCAAAATTATGAAAGTGTTCTTCTCATTGTCTTTAATGGACTTTTGTGCTGCACTTCAATCAGGTGTATTATCCTTTGACTTTTTTTTTCTCAAATGAAATGTTAAGTCCATCTTTAGAGCATAGCTGATGAGAAGAACTGTGCTCTGCACACTGTGCCTGTGCCTTCAGGGCAGAAATGCTGTTGTCTCAAGTTCCACAGCCCTCCAGCTGTTGGAACAATACAGCTGTAGCCCCACAATTTATATAAGGTGATTTCACTGATCAACCTCCCCTCGTTTTAAGGACAATCGTGAGAAGAGGCTTCAGCAAGATAAATGCAATTTTTGAATTCCAAATTGGCTTTATGTCAAATATGTAATTTGAGTAAAAATACTTGTGTTAATTCAGGGTATTAATAGCCAGGAATAAATGAAAATCAGTTTGAAATACAAGCTTTGTGTTTTTCATGAGAGATTTCTAGGCCAAGTAAAACTTTCCATGGGCTGACCTGGAATGAAGTCATCACATTTCACTTAGATTTAACAGAAATAAACTTGAAACATATTTTCTTAAAAACTTGAAGATAGGCAACTTAGCATGGTGACAGAATAACAGGTCTCATGCAGAAGACATTGGTCTGCATCCTATAATGTTACTTTGCCACACGTCACCTTGGATTGTCATTTAACTGCCCTAAGCCGAATGAAATTAGTAATCACTACAGAACAGTGTTTTTCCAGGGATCAGATAACATAATGTATGTGCAAGCGCCAGCATTAACTAAAATCTCCTTCAATAATATGACATTGAGCTATAACCCTCCAATATCATGATAGGGCCTTTGATTTTATATTTCACTATTAAAGATCTAACTTTGTCTCAGAGTGAATGTATTTACTCAGGCCCACAGCAGGTGTGTGTGTGTGTGTGTGTGTGAGTAGAGAGACGGGATGACCCCTCCTTTACTGTACTGTAGTGTTTAACTTTGTCGATGTAAACAGTTACACTACTCTTCTAAGAAAAACAAACATGATATAAAATGTTAGAGACTCTAACTTCTCTTAATTCTCACTCCTCCTCAGACATAACCCAAAACTTCGACCTTAAAATTGATCTGTAGAATTGGACGTTCTTGTTGGTCATACTGAGGGAGGAGAGGTGGAACTCTCTCAGCAGGGATCAGTCTCAGTGTGGGCAGCCTGGTCTCAGCCAGCCATTGATACACCCTGCAGAGAGATCAGTTGTACATTTTCTGTTGTGATTGTCTCACACTTGTTTTCATGCTGTTGACCTAAGTTCAGCAAAAGGAAGATTCAGGTTCTCAAGGCCTTTCATTCTGTGGTTTAACTTACTAAAAGGAGGAAGCCTTCTGGTAGTTACTCACATCTGTGGAGAGCTTACTATGTGCCGGGAACTATGATACAATTATCACATGGTAACTCATTTAATCCCTCAAAACAGTCCTGTGAAGTAAATACTATTATTATTCCATTTTACAAATTGGGAAAATGCAGCATAAAGAGGTTAAGTAACTTACCCAGACCACACAGCCATGAAGTGGCAGAGACAAGACTAAAACTAAAAAAGTGTAGCTTCAGAGACTGAGCTCTGAGCTCCTAACACTATGCCAAGATGCTTAGACAACAGTGAAAACGGAAGTGTTCAGGCCTTTGAGCAGAAGGTATGTCTTTCCTGTCAGTCAGGTCCAGGTGTTATCAAAGGAAGACATATGGTTCTGTTCCTTTTATTGAGTACCTCTCTATTTTAGGCATAGTGATCGATGCTGGAAATCCAGAAATGAATACAATAATTGTCCTCAAGCAACTCATGGCTCCATTTGGAATTCAGACAGGCACATAACTAATTACAGTCTGGTATCAGAGAGAGAAGTGCAGTACAAGGTGTCACATAAACTCAGATGAAGAAAATAAAATTAGGCAGAAGTATTTGTACAAAGCAATAGAAGCATGTTCTCTATCTTTCAAGGAGAGCCCAAAGTAGTTACAGGGAAAAAAAGCATAAATGGAAAGAACTTTTGCAAAATATCAAGTATAAATTCATATTGCCCAAAATATATACCATAGGACAAGGTATAATGACATCATCGAATATTAATACCTCTCTTGTTACTACAGAAAAGGCTAAACGAAAACCCTATAACCAAGATTTTATATACGTAGTGAAAAAATAAATTTTAAATAGTTTCTTTATTTTTTTTTTAATAACGGTTATTTACGTATTAAAGAAACTTTGGGCAGTACAGATAATTTTTTTAAAATATTTTTAAGTCACTGTTAATACTATTGTAGAAGAACAGGGCTGTTACTGTTTTAGTGTATTTCTTCTCAGGCTTCTTGTATATGTGTTTGTCCTTTAAGTATACCAGTTATTTTCACATAGAATAGTAACAAATATTTTCTTGTTATTATACATGCTTCATAGATATGTTTTGGAGTGCATAATATCCTTTGCAGATGTGCTTTAGTTAATCATATTCATATTATTGGGATGTTTAGGCTTCGTAAAATTTTTCATGATATATATAATACTATAATAAAGATCTCTGCTTTTACCATTTTTAAAGTGATGTCTTCAGGATGAATTCTCAAAACTGGAAATACTGAATCAAAAAATGTGAAAATTTAAAAAATTTTTGACATTTCTGTCAAATTGCTTTCTGGAAAGATATCCAGTGCACTGAGCACAAAGTATCTTTTTCTTTTTTTTTTTTTTTTTTTTTTGCAGTACGCGGGCCTGTCACTGTTGTGGCCTCTCCCGTTGCGGAGCACAGGCTCCAGACACGCAGGCTCAGCGGCCATGGCTCGCAGGCCCAGCCGCTCCACGGCATGTGAGATCTTCCCGGACCGGTGCACGAACCTGTGTGCCCTGCATCGGCAGGTGGACTCTCAATCACTGCGCCACCAGGGAAGCCCAAAGTATCATCTTTTTAAAAATCTTTTTTTTTTTTTGGTAATTTGAGTATTAAAGTGGTTACATCCTTCCATATGTTTGTTAACCACATGTTTCTTCTTGAATGTTATTGGGATCTTGAGGTTAAGAAACAATCTTTTTAATCAAGTGTTCTTTTTTTTCTTTCATTTGTAGCCAGAGAAACTCTACCTGATTTGGTTTCCGTAATTCCCAACACAGTCCCAAGTACTGATCTTCTCATTGAAACTACAGCCTCTGCCTGTTACACATTGAACAATATAATCCAAAATAGTTACCAGAATGCACGGGATCTTCTAAACACTGGGGGCCTGCAGAAAATTATGACCATAAGCACAGATGACACGTAAGTCCTATAGCATCTGCCTGTCAGCGTCTCCCCTTTCCCCACCACTACTCCCATATGTAAATAATGCAGTTGTGAATGTCCAGGCATTGAGTACCATGGGCAACATGGCCAAAAAATAAGATTGTAAAGCCGGACCAGATCATGTGTTCCAGTCCTTGGTGATCAGGCAAGTGAAAGCTGAATCCTCTAAGCCAAGTAGTTGCTCATTCTCTTCTAAAATATCCAGAAATAGTAAAACTCCATAGCTTATCTGGGTCGTGCATTCCAGCATTTTATTGACCTAATGAATTGTTTCCCAGAGTCACAGCTGTGATTTAAAAAGAGAAGAAAGTAGGCAAATTGGAGTCCTATGGACAAGGAATTCCCTTTTCCTCACTTAAATATGTGAAGCTGGTGTCACCTGTAATAGCATGAGGAGGGGAAGTAGGAGGCAGCATAACAAGAAATTATTGCTTTCTCAGTTTTCTTTATCACATCTCTTCCATCTCTTATTCTCTTTTGAAGTAGAAGGTTTAATGCATGTAAGTCATCCCACATCCTTGTGTCTGTGTCTTCAAATATTCCCCATTTTAAAAATAAAAGGTGAAGAAGAGAATGAAAAACATGTGTAACCAAATTATTACTGTTAGTTAACTCAGAGTGATGGGATCCCAAGGGGGTATGAAGATTATTATTTTTTTCTCTTTATATGACTCTGAATTGTTTGACTTGTTAAATAAAGTTTTGTAAGTAACCAAAAAAGAAAACAAATGTTGTTATAGGCCAGTTCTAATGAGTTGCAAAGCAAACGGACTTGACCTGTAGTAGATAAATGTGTGCTTGGCTGAACAGAGGCTAGCATAAGGATCTGTGGTATCCCAAATGAGCACAACCCTTCCCCCCACAGCCCCGCCCAATTTAGGCCTCTTGTGCTCTGCTCTTCCTCTCTGGCAAAGCTCACATGGAAGGAGGACTACATTCAGAGTCACATGATTAAAAGGAGCCCTAGTTAGAATGTCCAAACTTCTAACCAAATCTCTATGAGACAGTATGACTTTAATTATTTGAGTATTCAGACATAAGAAGCACATGGGAATACACCATCACTTTTGGAAATTTCTTGTAGCTTAGAAAATTACGGGGTGTGCTATTCTGTTACTTTTCGTTGTACTGAGTGTCCCATTTGTGAGCCAGTCCTCATATGCCCTGTCTCCAAAAAGAAAAAAAAAAAATCAACAAGGAACTCCTACCAGTTGGGTCTACTATCTCTTCCTTGCTAGAGTGTTGTATAGCTAACCCATAATTTATGGGCTAGCCTGATAACCAATCACCATTTACATTTCATCTTTGAATAAATGAGTTCCAAGTGCCAAGCAACCAACTTATGAACAAACTTCATGACTATAACACCCTTGCAATTTAAGAACTTACAATTTTAAATATTAGAGATCCACAGCTTTCATGGATTTATTAGTACTTCAGTTATTAGCCAGTGACTCTGAAAAGTCCCTGAGGTACTAAAAAAAATCTCTAAGGTGCTAATTTAACTTACCCTCCCTACACTGCTGGTATGAAAGACAAGGTCTTTTAGCTATTAAATGAACCCAGCATGGGCTTCTTCATACAGCTTTGCATTCTGTATTCTTGGTTGCATGCTTACAAACTCCTATGATAGGAAAAATAAAATCTTTGCTTCTTTATTAAAAGAAAAAATGCAGCCATGTGCTAATTCAAGTGATGATGGAAGAGAGACATAAGAAAGCACTGATCCTTAGCCAGCAACAAGAAGTTTGAGACAAATTTAAAAGCAGAACATCAAAAACTAAGTACAGGGGCTTCCCTGGTGGCGCAGTGGTTGAGAGTCCACCTGCCGATGCAGGGGACACGGGTTCGTGCCCCGGTCCGGGAAGATCCCACATGCTGCGGAGCGGCTAGGCCCATGAGCCATGCCCGCTGAGCCTGCGCGTCTGGAGCCTGTGCTCTGCAACGGGCGGGGGCCGCAGAGGTGGGACGCCCGCGTACTGCAAAGAAAACAAAAAACAAAAACAAAAACTAAGTACATATAATAATAATAAAGTTTAAAAAAAAGGTAAGGGGAATGCCCTGGTAGTCTAGTGGTTAAGACTCCAAGCTTGCAATTCAGGGGGCACATGTTCGCTCCCTGGTCGGGGAACTAAGATCCCACATGCCGCGCAGCGTGGCCAAAAAAAAAAAGTAAGTACAATGTCAAATTCAGTGCGGACTTGGATTTATAACAGGAACACACTTTCCATTTGCTATATACAAAAACATAAATTTTGAAACTGTATTAAAGTAACAGTTGCTCCAGTAAGAATTTACATAACCCCTACATTCATGGAGTCACTAAGTCTAAGAGTTATACATATTTTTCAATCATACTTTCATGCGTTTGTACTCTATAAATATGCATTATAAATATACAAGTATTTTCTAAAAATATATAATATAAATGTACAAATATAAATTTTATTCTATAAATAAATTCAAGAAATTATAAAACTCTAAGAATATATGCCTTATAAATACCAGGAATTTGCTTTATAAACTATTTGTTAGCACTTTGCTAGTGGTTTGAAAAGATTTTTAAAAAAACAAAAGCACCAACGTGGCCCCTGGCCTCCGAAAGCTCACCGTCTAATCTCTTGTCAATGGTGAGTGGCCTGACTTAATGGATGGCTCCTGACTGACAGCAATTAAAGATTTACAGAACGTCCAAAGGTAGCATCCAGAAGCCTCATACTTTCTCACTGATCTCCGAAAAATGTCCTTTTCTTCTTTCCAGCTGTGCTTCCAACAAAGCAAGTAAAGCTGCTTCTGTTCTCCTATATTCTCTGTGGACCCACACAGAGCTCCATAATGCCTACAAGAAGGTAAGCATGCTAAAAAGAGCCAGATAATAATGTCCCGCTTGACTTGACCCTGGTGAGAAGTCACTAAAAACTGCATTTTCTTGTGTGAAAATGTTGTTAACCTTTCACATTTCTGTTTGCTTATTCCAAAGGCTCAGTTTAAGAAGACAGATTTTGTCAACAGCTGGACTGCCAAAGCCTACCACTCCCTGAAAGACTGAGGAACATGAAAAAGTGCTCTCAGAAATATGAACCTCATCATTCTCAGTCACAAAAAGCCCCAAAGGAAAACACCTATTCTTCTACTTCCCAGCCCAACAAACTTCAAAAAAGCGTGTCCTGTTGCTATCCTTTTCTATTTCCATGGTCCCCAGGATCCAGAAAACAAATAATCAAAATATAATTTTATTAGTTTTCCAGAGGACATTCGCAAGTTTGCCACCAGTAGATACTGGCAACAGGCTCGATTTTACCCTCTACAAATAGTGGTCTTTTGGATCAGGGCTGACGGTGTATGTGCTAACTGGAATCAAAATGTGAATTCATGTGGAATGGACGTTAACAGAATAAATAAGGAAGGAAGCTGCTGTATTACTAGGATTTTAAAAGTTTGATTTACATTTATATTCCTTTTCTGGTTTCCATGTTTTGTCACTCACATGCACGTTGCTTCACCATTGAGCCACGAGTGTCTCGTTCTGCAGTGTTGAAACAGAATGGAAACAACAAGAAATATTTGTGGGGTTATCCAGGCGAAAATGTAATGACAAAATTACTTGTTTGTTTACTTTGTGCTTGTTTTTATCCTCTTGAATATTTTCTCTGATTTTCAGTGAACTTAAGAAATTTGGATCACAGAACATGCATGACAATAAGGAAAAGAAATTGAAAGGAAGTGATCATAGCAAATTTAAAAGTCTTTTCTACAGAGAAAGTCAACTATGGTTATGAAATTCAGTGTTCCCTCAAAATACTGAATAAGTAGGATTTTTACTCAAGGAAATACTTCACCTATAATAACACCATTAAATGCAAATCTCTTCTGATAGTAGCATTCAGTGTAATCTATTTCCTGGACTTCTTCAGCCACTGCTATGGGCTGGTGGAAGAATGGACTCTACTGTTTGGCTACAAAAGAAACCTAGGCCTCTCAGACTACTGGACCAGCCAGGGCCCTGAAAACACAGATCATTTTAATGAAGTACATTATCAACCAGCCCTACTTTGCCCAACATTTTAAAAATAGAACCACTAAACTCATGTGACCTTCCTTAGGCCATTATTTTAAGTCAAGGAAAAGCTAGAAAAAAAATGAAGTTGAGGAAAAGATGTGTCTAGGCCATCCAGAAATGATATGAGAAATACTAATGTTTTAAAGTTGACAACATCATCTATTGAAGTGAGTCTATATTAAGTGTTATTTTAACTGGGCTGTGATTAATACCATTCAGATAGAATTAGTCTTCTAAACTATAATTCTGTTATATTTTGCTTTTTTAAAAAAAATCTGACAATATCTGTTGTAAGAAAGTAAGAAGGAAAAAAATCATTCAGCTCCTTTTGGCCAGAAAATTGTAATAGGAAATAAATTGCCACTTTCAATTTGAATGTGTACTTAAGTGTTTATTATATTTGTTTTCTTTTGTTTTTTTGGCCACACAGCTTGTGGGATTTTAGCTCCCCAACCAGGGATCAAACTGAGCCTACATCAGTGAAAGCACCAAGTCTTAACTATTGGACCACAAGGGAATTCCCAAAGTCTTTACTATATTTGGAACTTAAAATTTTTTCAATTTCAAAAGCTCAGTGAAGAAGACTTAGGTTACTAACCTAGTTCAAAATGAAATTATTTAGATACCAATTTTTAAAATACTGAAGAGAGAAATTATATCCCTTTTATCAGAATTCTGATGATAAGCATTCGGAGTATATTTATTCCTCCAGAGAATTAATGTATATTCAAGAAGTTTCTGTGTTTTCAAGACATTAGTAGAGCCTTCAATAATATTAAACACAAAATGAGGCAAAAATAACATTGCCTGCCTTGGTATCTGTGTATATCTGACTTATTTGTGTATCTTGGTGTATGTGATATGATTGACATGACATAAATTCAACTTTAATTACTAAGGGTTTAACACTTTGTAATTACTGTATTTCTTCCCTAATGAGTCCTAAATGCTTTACCAAGAAACACTTCCTATAAGAAAGATGGGAGGGGGAGAGAGAAGATGGCGGAAGAATAAGATGCGGAGACTACATTCCTCCCCACAGATACACCAGAAATACATCTACACGTGGAACAACTCTTGCAGAAAACCTACTGAACGCTGGCAGAAGACCTCAGACCTCCCAAAAGGCAAGAAACTCCCCATGTACCTGGGTAGGGCAAACGAAAAAAAGAAAAAACAGAGACAGAAGGATAGGCACGGTACCTGCACCAGTGGGAGGGAGCTGTGAAGGAGGAAAGGTTTCCACACACTAGGAAGCCCCTTCGCGGGCGGAGACTGCGGGTGGAGGAGGGGGAAAGCTTCGGAGTCGCGGAGGAGAGCACAGC
>RJWK010031442.1:0-24209 GCA_004363435.1 Platanista minor | reverse complement strand
ATTTTTCTTAAGTAATAATAATAATAATAATAATAAAAACCCAAAAACGGACAGAGAGAACCCTAGGACAAATGGTGAAAGAAAAGCTATACAGACAAAATCACGCATACACACTCACAACAAGGGAAAAAGGGGGGAAAAATATATCATTGCTCCCAAAGTCCACCTCCTCAATTTGGGATGATTCATTGTCTGTTCAGGTATTCCACAGATGCAGGGTACATCAAGTTGATTGTGGAGCTTTAATCCTCTGCTTCTGATGCAGCTGGGAGAGATTTCCCTTTCTCTTCTTTGTTCGCACATCTCCTGGGGCTCAGCTTTGGATTTGGCACCGCCTCTGCGTGTAGGTCGCCGGAGGGCGTCTGTTCTTTGCTCAGACAGGACGGGGTTAAAGAAGCAGCTGATTCAGGGGCTCTGGCTCACTCGGACCTGGGGGGGGGGAGGGATGGAGGGGTACAGATGCAAGGCAAGCCTGTGGCGGCAGAGGCCAGCCGGACGTTGCACCGGCCTGAGGCTTGCTGCGTTCTCCTGGGGAAGTTGTCCCTGGATCACGGGACCTGGCAGTGGCGGGCTGCACAGGCTCCTGGGATGGGTGGTGTGGAGAGTTACCTGTGCTTGCTCACAGGCTTCTTGGTGGCAGCAGCAGCAGCCTTAGCGTCCCATGTCCATCTCTGGGTTCTGCGCTGACAGCCACACCTCGGGTCCATCTCTGGAGCTTCTTTAAGCAGCACTCTTAATCCCCTCTCCTCGTGCACCAGGAAAGAAAGAGGCCAGGAAAAGTCTCCTGTCTCTGTGGCAGCTCCAGGCTTTTTCCCAGACTCCATCCCAGCTAGCTGTGGTGCACTAGCCCCCTTCAGGCTGTGTTCATGCAGCCAACCCCAGTCCTCTCCCTGGAATCTGACCTCCGAAGCTGGAGCCTCAGCTCCCATCCCCCAGCCACCCCAGCGGGTGAGCAGACAAGCCTCTTGGGCTGCTGAGTGCTGGTCAGCACCGATCCTCTGTGCAGGAATCTCTCTGCTTTGCCCTCTGCACCTCTGTGGCTGCGCTCTCCTCCACGGCTCCGAAGCTTCCCCTTCTCCGCCACCCGCAGTCCCTGCCCGCGAAGGGGCTTCCTAGAGTGTGAAAAACTTTCCTCCTTCATAGCTCCTTCCCACTGGTGCAGGTCCTGTCCCTATTCTTTGTCTCTGTTCTTTCTTTTCTTTTCTTTTTTTTTGGCCCTACCCAGGTACTTGGGAAGTTTCTTGCTGTTTGGGAGGTCTGAGGTCTTCTGCCAGCATTCAGTAGGTGTTCTGTAGAAATTGTTCCACATGTAGATGTATTTCTGATGTATTTGTGGGGAGGAAGGTGATCTCCACATCTTAGTCTTCCGCCGTCTTGAAGCTCCTCCTTTCTTGCTATTTCTCATTGAGTAGGAGCCAAAGCATCTGTATTTAGGTCAAGGATAGAGATGCTGTCACTGAATATGGGAGAAAATGGATCAGTAATTAGAGGAAACATTGATTACCCCTACGACAGGTGAAAAGTGGGGATATGTTGAGAGGAATGCTTCCGATGGAACCCAAGTTTTCTAGATTTTTCCAGTTATTGAGTCTGATAAATGGAGGTGGTGGCTTGGATTAATAAGAAAGGGTCACTGAGTTGAAAGCAACATCTTTTGGGCTTAGTATAAATTAAGAATTTGCTGAAAAACTGAATGTCTTGCCCTGCAGGAACTGACAAAAGAGCCAGATGAAAGGGCCATTTTTCTCCTGGGCAAAGGGAATGAGTGAAAAAAGGCCAAAATATGCATTCTTATAAAAGTGGGGTGAATGGGAACATGGGAAGAGGGTGGAGACACAGAGAAAGATGACTTTTCGTGTTTCATTCTCTAGCTGTGAATTATTTAACTTCTTTAAGTCTCACTTTTATTATCTATATAATGGGGTTAAAAGTAGTACCAACCTCTCAGAATTTTGAATTCACATAAAGCTTTTAACATTGCACTAAGCATTCAATAAATGTTAGATGTGGTTTTCACTGAATAATATAAGATAATGAAGGAGATGGGGATTCAAGTGGTCTTTCCTCTCTTCTTATTGCCTCTGTTGAGAACCTTCTAACTACTGTAAGGATCTAGCCCCTAGGATTGATGTCACAGTGTAGAGGAAGGGAATAGAAGGGACTTGCTGCTCAATGGTGCTAGATAGAGAATTAAACTCTCCATTATAAAAATGGGATAGACTGGGGTGAGCTCATGTGTTTAGAGAGAAGTCTGTTCTTGTCAGGTGATTGTCAGCTAGATTTCTTGAATAACTTGGTGGAGGTCTTGGAAGAAGTGAGTAGTAATAATAACTAAAGTTTGTTGATGTACTTGGTAGGTACCAGGCACTATTCTAAGTACTTTGTACTTAGTGTGGGCTTGGGTGAATTAATACTAAAATTAATACAAAAAACCCCATGATGAACTAAATGCCAAAATTTTAAGTAATGATTGCATCACTAAAAGTGCCATGCTGAGCCATGTTGGAGCCTGAGGCAAAAGGAAAATTTAGCAACACTGATCCTGTATTTATTTAAATTTTTATATTTTGTTAGTTAAGGATTTTTTACATTAATCGTGATTTTTTAAAATATAAGGCACCCAAATATTATTTATCTCAATTACCAAATTTTTGGCATCCCTGTTAATTTTGTGTCTAAGGAGAGTGCCTTATTTTTCTCCCCCTCTTCCTGCCACTTCTGTGTATAATAATTTGTTTAACCCCTCTTAAACCCACCATGAAAAGTCCTTTGTTAGCCATGTTTTCACGTGTGAAAAAACCTGAAGCATAGGGAAGGTACGTACTAGTTTCCAATGGCTGCTGTAACAAATTACCACAAACTTGGTGGCTTAAAGCAACACACATTTATTTTATTATGGTTCTGGAGGTCAGAAGTCCAATATCAGTTCCACTAGGCTAAAATCAAGGGTCAAGATACATCGGGAGACTCTAAGGGAGAAGCCCTTTCTTTGCTTTTCTAGTTTCTAGAGCTGTATTCTTTGCATGCTTGGGCTCTGTGCCACTTCTTTTAGCTTCAAAGCCAAGGGCATAGCATCTTGCCTCAGTTGACACATGGCCTTCTTCTTATGTTGTAGTCAAATGTCCCTCTTATGAGGACACTTGTGATTACATTGAGGACTCACCCAGATAATCCAGGATAACTTCCAGCATCTCATGGTCTGCCCCTTTAGTCACATCTGCAAAGTCCCTTTTGACATATAATGTGATGTTCACAGATTCTGATGATTAGGATGTGGACCTCTTTAAGGGACATTAATCAGCCTCCCATCAGCTGGATGGTACGTGGCAATGTTCACATCAGACTGAGGCAGACTGGCTTCTGTACCCTTTTGCTGGAGGCAGTGGATGTATCCTTCCTTAGGTCCAAGGGTTTGGTAAGGAGGCTGCAGGAAGGGTCCTACTTTATACTGTAGTCAGCATCAGGGGCAAGATAGTGGGAGTCCTCTTCATCCTTGTCCTACATACAGAATTCTACTTGGAAGACAGGTACAGTGTTTGGAGCCATATTTATTTGACTCTTCCAGGTTACAAGATCTTATTTTATTCCCTGAGCTAGAAAGGCAGGAGGTTCTAGTAACAAGAGAAAATGGATGCCCATCTTTCTTTCATACACGTGTTTAACCTTCTTCCATTTGTCAGGAAATTTCTCTTTTGATATATCTGAAATATTTCCTTCCTTGAGTCCATTTTCTTTAGTTCTTTTGTTGGAAAGATGGAAAATAATCACCTTCTACTATCTAAATGATAGCATTTATGATTTCAGTGACTGGAGAAATTTTGGCCAATTTTGCTTATTGTACACAAAGTAAAATGTAGTGAATATCTGGGAAAAACACTGTGATTTATTGGCTGTTGGATCTCAACATATATAGTGAGGATAATCTTTATTTTCTGTCAGAAACTCTTTGCATGGACATCTGAGGAGCCTACCTTTTATGGCTGGTTTAGGCAAACTTCTCTAAAGGGTAAGGTTGTGAATATCTTAGGCTTTGCAGGCCATGTAGTCTCTGTTATGACTACTCAGCTCTGTTGTATCACAGAAGCAGTTATAAACAATATGCAAAGAAATAGATGTGTGGCTGTGTTCTAATAAAACTTTGTTTATGAACTTTGAACTTCATGTAATTTGTGATATGAAATATTCCTTTGATACTTCTGACATTTATAAACCATTCTTAACACATGGGCCATACAAAAGCAGGTGGTAGGCTGTAGTATGCTGATCCCAGACCTGGCAACCCTCATATTCTGTAACTTATTCCTGGATTATATCTTGATGATAAGGTGAAGTAGGCTGGTATGACATTATCATAATTGAAGGGCCAGGTGTGTGTAATGTCTCACCCTAGATCTTGTCTAATCTCCTATCCTAAAATCCATCAATGACTCTAACATAAACTGTTGAGATTTTATTTTATTATTTATTTATTTTTTTAAACTTTTTTATGGAGTATAATTGCTTTACAATGGTGTGTTAATTTCTGTTTATAACAAAGTGAATCAGCTATATGTATACATATATCCTCATATCTCCTCCCTCTTTTGTCTCCCGCCCACCCTCCCTATCTTACCCCTCTAGGTGGTCACAAAGCACTGAGCTGATCCCCCTGGGCTATGTGGCTTCTTCCCACTAGCTCTCTATTTTACATTTGGTAGTGTATATATGTCCATGCCACTCTCTCACTTCGGCCCAGCTTAGCTTTCCCCCTCACAGCGTCCTCAAGTCCATTCTCTACATCTGTGTCTTTATTCCTGTCCTGCCCCTAGGTTTTTCATAACCATTTTTTTTTAAGATTCCACATATATGTGTTAGCATACAGTATTTGTTTTTCTCTTTCTGACTTACTTCACTCTGTATGACAGTGTCTAGGTCCATTCACTTCATTACAAATAACTCAGTTTCATTTCTTTTTATGGCTGAGTAATATTCCATAGTGTATATGTGCCACATCCTCTTTACCCAGTCATCTGTCGATGGACACTTAGATTGCTTCCATGTCCTGGTTATTGTAAATAGAGCTGCAATGAACATTATGGTACATGACTCTTTTATAATTATGGTTTTCTCAGGGTATATGCCCAGTAGTGGGATTGCTGGGTTGTAAGGTAGTTCTATTTTTAGTTTTTTAAGGAACCTCTATACTGTTCTCCATAGTGGCTGTATCAATTTACATTCCCACCAGCAGTGCAAGAGGGTTCCCTTTTCTCCACACTCTCTCCAACAACTATTGTTTGTAGATTTTTTGATGACGGCCATTCTGACTGGTATGAGGTGATACCTCATTGTAGTTTTGATTTGTATTTCTCTATTGATTAGTAATGTTGAGCATTCTTTCATGTGTTTGTTGGCTATCTGTATATCTTCTTTGGAGAAATATCTATTTAGGTCTTTTGTCCATTTTTGGATTAAATTTTTTGGTTTTTTGATATTGAGCTGCATGAGCTGCTTGTAAATTTTGGAGATTAATCCTTTGTCAGTTGCTTCATTTGCAAATATTTTCTCCCATTCTGAGGGTTGTATTTTCATCTTGTTTATAGTTTTCTTCACTGTGCAAAAGCTTTTAAGTTTCATTAGGTCAGATTTGTTTATTTTTGTTGTTATTTCCATTTCTCTACGAGGTGGGTCAAAAAGGATCTTGTGATTTATGTCAAAGAGTGTTCTGCCTATGTTTTCTCTAAGAGTTTTCTAGTGTCTGGCCTTACATTTAAGTCTTTAATCCATTTTGAGTTTATTTTTGTGTATAGTGTTAGGGAGTGTTCTAATTTCATTCTTTTACATGTAGCTGTCCAGTTTTCCCAGCACCACTTATGGAAGAGGCTGTCTTTTCTCCATTGTATATTCTTGCCTCTTTTATCAAAAATAAGGTAACCATATGTGCATGGGTTTATCTCTGGGCTTTCTATCCTGTTCCATTGATCTATATTTCTGTTTTTGTGCCAGTACCATACTGTCTTGATTACTGTAGCTCAGTAGTATAGTTTGAAATCCTGGAGCCTGATTGCTCTAGCTCCATTTTTCTTTCGCAGGATTGCTTTGGCTATTCAGGGTCTTTTGTGTTTCCATACAAATGGTGCAATTTTTTGTTCTAGTTCTGTGAAAAATGCCATTGGTAGTTTGATAGGGATTGCACTGAATCTGTAGATTGCCTTAGGTAGTATAGTCATTTTCACAATGTTGATTCTTCTAATCCAAGACCATGGTATATCTCCCCATTTGTTGTATCTTCTTTAATTTATTTCAGCAGTGTCTTATAGTTTTCTGCATACAGGTCTTTTGTGTCCTTATGTAGGTTTATTCCTAGGTATTTTATTCATTTTGTTGCAGTGGTAAGTGGGAGTGTTTCCTGAATTTCTCGTTCAGATTTTTCATCGTTAGTGTATAGGAATGCAAGAGATTTCTGTGCATTAATTTTGTATCCTGCTACTTTACCAAATTCATTGATTAGCTCTAGTAGTTTTCTGGTAACATCTTTAGGATTTTCTATGTATAGTATGATGTTATCTGCAAACAGTGACAGCTTTATTTCTTCTGTTCTGATTTGGATTCCCTTTGTTTCTTTTCCTTCTCTGATTGATGTGGTTAAGACTTCCAAAACTATGTTGAATAAGAGTGGGGAGAGTGGGCAACCTTGTCTTGATCCTGATCTTAGCAGAAGTGGTTTCAGTTTTTCACCATTGAGAACTGTGGGTTTGTCATATATGGCCTTTATTATGTTGAGGTAAGTTCCCTCTATGCCTACTTTCTGGAACGTTTTTATCATAAATGGCTGTTGAATTTTTTCAAAAGTTTTTCTGCATTTATTGAAATGATCATATGGTTTTACGCTTCAATTTGTTAATATGGTTCATCACATTGATTGATTTGCATATATTGAAGAATCCTTGCATTCCTGGGATAAACACCACTTGATCATGGTGTATGACCTTCTTTTTTTTTTTGTGGTACGTGGGCCTCTCACTGTTGTGACCTCTCCTGTTGCGGAGCACAGGCTCCGGATACACAGGCTCAGCGGCCATGGCTCATGGGCCCAGCCGCTCCATGGCATGTGGGATCCTCCCAGACCGGGGCATGAACTCGTGTCCCCTGCATCGGCAGGTGGACACTCAATCACTGCACCACCAGGGAAGCCCATTGTATGACCTTTTAATCTGTTGTTCATGTCTGTTTGCTTCTATTTTGTTGAGAATTTTTACATCTATGTTCATTAGTGATTTTGGCCTGTAGTTTTTTTTTTTTTTTTGGCCTGTAGTTTCTTTTCTTTGTGACATCTTTGTCTGGTTTTGGTATCAGGGGTATGGTGATGGCCTTGTAGAATGAGTTTGGGAGTGTTACTCTCTCTGCTATATTTTGGAAGTGTTTGAGAAGTATAGGTGTTAGCTCTTCTCTAAATGTTTGATAGAATTCGCCTGTGAAGCCATCTGGTTATGGGCTTTTGTTTGTTCAGAAGATTTTTAATCACAGTCTCAATTTCAGTGCTTTTGATTGGTCTGTTATAGTTTCTATTTCTTCCTGGGTCTGTCTCAGAAGATTCTGCTTTACTAAGAATGTGTCCATTTCTTCCAGGTTGTCCATTTTATTGGTATATAGTTGCTTGTAGTCATCTCTCACGATCCTTTGTATTTCTGCAGTGTCAGTTGTTACTTCTCCTTCTTCATTTCTAATTCTGTTAATTTGAGTCTTCTCCCTGTTTTCTTGATGAGTCTGACTAATGGTTTATCAATTTTGTTTATCTTCTCAAAGAACCAGCTTTTAGTTTTATTGATCTTTGCTATCATTTCCTTCATTTCTTTTTCATTTATTTCTGATTTGATCATTATGATTTCTTTCCTTCTGCTAAATTTGAGGTTTTTTTGTTCTTCTTTCTCTAATTGCTTTAGGTATAATGTTAAGTTGTTTATTTGAGATGTTTCCTGTTTATTGAGCTAGGATTGTATGGCTATAAACTCCTTTCTTAGAACAGCTTTTGGTGCATCCTATAGGTTTTGGGTCATTGTGTTTTCATTGTCATTTCTTTCTAGGTATTTTTTGATATCCTGTTTGATTTCTTCAGTGATGTCTTGGTTATTAAGTAGTGTATTGTTTAGCCTATATGTGTTTGTATTTTTCACAGATTTTTTCCTGTAATTGTTATCTAGTCTCATAGCATTGTTGGCAGAAAAGATACTCGATACAATTTCAATTTTCTTAGACTTACCAAGACTTGATTTGTGATCCAAGATATGATCTCTCCTGGAGAATGTTACATGAACACTTGAGAAGAATGTATATTTTGTTGTTTTTGGATAGAATGTCCTATAAATATCAATTAAGTCAATGATGTTTAATGTGTTGTTTAAAGCTTGTGTTTCCTTATTTATTTTCATTTTGGATGATCTGTTCATTGGTGAAAGTATGGTATTAAATTCTCCTACTATGATTGTGTTACTGACGATTTCCCCTTTCATGGCTGTTAGCATTTGCCTTATGCATTGAGGTGCTCCTATGTTGGGTGCATAAATATTTATAATTGTTGTATATTCTTCTTGGATTGATCCCTTGATCATTATGTATTGTTATTCTTTGTCCCTTGTAACCATCTTTATTTTAAAGTCTATTTAGTCTGTTATGAGCATTGCTACTCTAGCTTTCTTTTGATTTCCATTTACATGGAATATCTTTTTCCATCCCCTCACTTTCAGTCTGTATGTGTCCCTAGGTCTGAAGTGGGTCTCTTGTAGACAGCATATGTAAGTATCTCATTTTTGTTTCCATTCAGCCAGTCTATGTCTTTTGGTTGGAGCATTAACCCATTTACATTTAAGGTAATTATTGCTAGGTATATTCCTATTACTGTTTTCTTAATTGATTTGTGTTTGTTATTTTAGGTCTTTTCCTTCTCTTTTGTTTCCTGCCTAGAGAAGTTCCTTTAGCATTTGTTGTAAAGGTGGTTTTGTGGTGATGAATTCTCTTAGCTTTTGCTTGTCTGTAAAGGTTTTAATTTATCCTTCGAATCTGAATGAGATCCTTGCTGTTTAGAGTAATTTTACCGGTAGGTTTTTCCCTTTCAGAACTTTAAATATGTCCTGCCATTACCTTCTGGCTTGCTAAATTTCTACTGAAAGTTCAGCTGTTAACCTTATGGAGATTCCCTTGTATAATATTTGTTGTTTTTCCCTTGCTGCTTTTAATATTTTTTTGTATTTAATTTTTGATAGTTTGTTTAATATGTGTCTTGGTGTGTTTCTCCTTGGAATTATCCTGTATAGGACTCTGTGCTTCCTGGACTTGATTAACTATTTCTTTTCTCATATTAGGGAAGTTTTCAACTATAATCTCTTCAAATATTTTCTCAATCCCTTTCTTTTTCTCTTCTTCTTCTGCGACCCCTATAATTCGAATGTTGGTGTGTTTAATGTTGTCCCAGAAGTCTCTGAGACTGTCCTCAATTCTTTTAATTCTTTTTTCTTTATTCTGCTCTGCAGTAGTTATCTCCACTGTTTTATCTTCTGGATCACTTATCCTTTCTTCTGCCTCAGTTATTCTGCTATTGATTCCTTTTAGAGAATTTTTAATTTAATTTGTTATGTTTTTCATCATTGTGTGTTTGCACTTTAGTTCTTCTAGGTCCTTTTTCAAGGTTTCTTTTATTTTCTCCATTCTCTTTCCAATACTTTGGATCATCTTTACTATCATTACTCTGAATTCTTTTCCAGGTAGACTGCCTATTTTCTCTTCATTTGTTTGGTCTCGTGGGTTTTTACCTTCCTCCTTCACCTGCTGTGTGTTTCTCTGTCTTCTCATTTTGCTTAACTTACTGTGTTTGGGGTCTCCTTTTCACAGCCTGCAGGTTTGTAGTTCCCTTTTTTTGTGTGTCTGCCCCCAGAGGCTACAGTTGTTTCATTGGGTTGTGGAGGCTTCCTGGCGGAGGGGACTGGTGCCTGGAAAAAGAGCCTGGATCTTGTCTTTCTGGTGGACAGGACTGCACCACTGGTGGACAGGACTGCATCCGTTGGTGTGTTTTGGGGTGTCTGTGACCTTACTATGATTTTCAGCAGCCTCTGCTGCCTGAAATCTCTGCTAATGGAATGGGCGGTTGTTCCTGTCTTGCTAGTTGTTTGGCATAGTGTGTGAAGAACTGCAGCTTGTTGGTCGTTGAATGGAGATGGGTCTTTGCCTTGAGATCGAGATCTCTGGGAGAGCTTTCACCATTTAATATTATGTGGAGCCGGGTGGTCTCTGGTGGACCAGTGTCCTTAATATAGCTTTCCCACCTCAGAGGCACAGGCCTGCCACTCGGCCAGAGCGCCAAGACTTTGTCAGCCACATCGCTCAGAAGAAAAGTGAGAAAAAAAGAAATAAAGAAGGAAATAAAATAAAGTTATTAAAATAAAAAATAAAAATAATTATTAAAAATAAAAACATTTAAAAATAATAAAAAAAGAAATAAAAAATAAAGACAGAAAGAAGAGAGCAACCATACCAAAAAACAAATCCACCAATGATAACAATCGCCAAAAACTATACTAAAAAAAGGAAAACAAACAAACAAAAAAATGGACAGACAGAACCCTAGGATAAATGGTAAAAACAAAGTTATACAGACAAAATCACACAAAGAAGCATACACATACACACTGTCAAAAGAGAAAAAGGAAATAAATATGTATATCATTGCTCCCTAAATCCACTGCCTCAATTTTGGCATGATATGTTGTCTATTCAGGTATTCCACAGATGCAGGGTACATCAAGTTGATTGTGGAGATTTAATCTCCTACTCCTGAGGCTGCTGGGAGAGATTGCCCTTTCTCTCCTTTGTTCACACAGCTCCCGGGGCTCAGCTTTAGATTTGGCCCCAACTCTGTGTGTAGGTCACCTGAGGCTGTCTGTTCTTCGCTCAGACAGGACGGGGTTAAAGGAGCAGCTGCCTCGGGGGCTCTGGCTCATTCAGACCGGGGGGAGGGAGGGATACGGATGCAAGGCAAGCCTGCGGCAGCAGAGGCCGGCATTATGTTGCACCAGCCTGAGGTGCGCCATGCATTCTCCTGGGGAAGTTGTCCCTGGATCCCGGGACCCTGGCGGTGGTGGGCTGCACAGGCTCCTGGGACAGGTGGTGTGGAGAGTCACCTGTGCTTGCACACAGGCTCCTTGGTGGCTCCAGCAGCAGCCTTAGCGTCTCATGCCCGTCTCCCTTGTCCATGCTGGTAACCGCAGCTCTTGCCCATCTCTGGAGCTCATTTATGTGATGCTCTGAACCCCCTCTCCTTGTGCACCCTGAAACAATGGTCTCTTGCCTCTTAGGCAGGTCCAGACTTTTTCCTGGACCTCCTGTGCCAGCTGTGGTGCACTAACCCCTTCAGGCTGTGTTCAGCCAGCCAACCCCAGTCCTCTCCCTGCATCCAACCGAAGCCCGAGCCTCAGCTCCCAGCCCCCGCCTGCCCCACGGGTGAGCAGACAAGCCTCTTGGGCTGGTGAGTGCTGGTCGGCACTGTTCCTCTGTGCGGGAATCTCTCTGCTTTTCCCTCTGCACCCCTGTTGCTGCACTCCCCTCCGTGGCTCTGAAGCTTCCCCCCTCTGCCACCCACAGTCTCTGCTGGCAAAGGGGCTTCTAGAGTGTAGAAACCTTTCCTCCTTCACAGCTCCCTCCCACTGGTGCAGGTCCTGTTTTTATTCTTTTGTCTCTGTTTTTTCTTTTGCCCTACCAGTTACATGGGGAGTTTCCTGCCTTTTGGGATGTCTGAGGTCTTCTGTCAGTGTTCAGTAGGTTTTCTGTAGGAGTTTTTCCACTTGTAGAGGTATTTCTGATATGTTTGTGGGGAGGAAGGCGATCTCCACTTTTCACTCCTCTGCCATCTTGAAGGTCTCCCTGTTGAGATTTTAAAACAGCCCTTTATCCATTTGGTTTATTCTTCTGCCTCCATATCATTGTTCAACTCTGACATCCACCCAGCTCCCAGGCTTCTCCCCACTTCTTATCCTATATGCACCTATATTGTTTGTGTACATTTTTGCCTCTTCGCTCTCTTCCACTCGAATGTAAGGTCCTTGAAAAGTGAGAGCAAGGAATCAGTAATCTTTGCCCCTTGTGTGTACTTATCACAGTGATAGTTGGAGATCGAAGAATGTTACTTACATATAAATTCTCCTCCAAAATGACATGTTGAAGTTAAGACCCAACAAAAGTAAATAGAGATAGTATGCCCTCTGTTTTGTTTTCATATGTCACACACTTTTGACCCAATTAAGAATAAAAAGGAAGAATGGGTATATCTTCACTTGAACATACTACTTTCGGGAAACAAGACTTCGTTCTCTCAGCCTTGAATCATTCATCATGCTGGCTCTACACTCTGCTAATCTGAAAATAAAACAAAACAAAACAGCTGGTCCTGAGACAAACCAGAGTATGAAAGAACACACAATCAAATGGTAAAGAAAGGATGAAACACACTCAGGCTGATTCATACAGTGGTCAATTTATGGTGCCATTGCATTCTGATTACAAAGATCTACTTCCAGAGAAGCTACTCTTGATGTTAAAAGATCTCCAGTCCACTGAAAAGAAAAATACTTCTCAAAATACTTAAAATGACTTCCTTGTTATTTGGAAAATATTTTTCTGCAGTGTTTGAGTCCTAGCATCAGCAAAGAAAGAATTTATTCAGAAGTATAAAAGGATTTAGAATTTCTTCAGTTCTCCTTTCATTCTGTTTAAGATGTGGGTCATGTCTTTGAAGAATTGCTATCTATAGGTAGTCATGGGGTGGTTAACAGTACATAAGAACAGGTGCTACCATAGTGAGGGAACCCACATGTCATAAAAATTTGGTTTGGATGGATGTAGCAATAGCACATGTACACAAAATAGTTTGTTCATGTTAAGCAAAAGATATCAATGAACAATTAAAAAAATTCAGCTGCTGTGCAAAGGGCAGTCACCTTGCTCTGTGAGCAGTAGTGCATGAGGGCAAGGAAATTAAAAGGCTTAACCACACACCCAAAACTATCCAAGCTACTTTATTGTTTAAGTGAAATGAAATTCAAACACAAATAGCCAGAGGGTAAAATTTAAATTAAGCTTCAAAATCATTTTGTGTTTTAACCATCTATGATGTTCTTAGCACTACAAATAAGTCTACTTTCTTTGGAAGCCTAGAAAAATAATCCAATACAAAATGCTCCCCTGACTTTATGTTCTTCCTTTACATGCTCTGCACATGTTCACTTTGAAATAAAAGTTTGACCAAGATCCAAAGGAACATGATGTAACTACCTAGGAAGAGTTTAGTTTCTAAGCCATGATGACCATTGCCAATGACGACCTTCTCCAAAATGAGATCTTCTTTGCAGAAAGATTTCAAGCCAAGATTGCTGTGCTTTCACTTGTTAGGTGGCTGCATTGAGAACTGTCTTGCAAAACAGACATCTGCAAGGGAATCATTAGGATTCCTCTTCACTGCTTTCTGGCTTTACGTGTTCGATAAATATTTCTGTAGACTGTTTTTACCTTGGCACAGTTGTGTAACTGATTTCCAGTCAGGGGATGGATGTGAATGGGCAGGATGTTTCTCTGAACAATTGAGCTTTAATCCACTGAGTCAGAGACCACCTGTAAAAATTCTCCTCTATGGAAGGAGGTTGGGACTTACATTGGTGAGAGGCTCATTGGTCTGGAAATTCCATCCTTTCTCTCCTAGGCCAAGAATCCTTCTGTCTTCTGAAAGTTTTAGGGTCATTCCCCAAAGGAAAATTCAATTTCTAAAAGTTTGAAATTAAGGGAGCGAGCTAAATGTAAAACGCTGAATGGAATAAGTAAAAAGTCATGTTTTCATGGGGGATATAACCGGGTAATAAATATTACGGGCTGTGAAGTAAAGGTCTCAAGTCTCTCTTCCCCCATAATCCACACAAAAATAAATATTTTCTTGTATAAACATCTATCATGTGTGTTATATAGATGTTGTTTCTTTAACAGGACTGATAGCATTTAAGAAAGATATTCATATAGAATTCTATACACAGAATTAGTAGGAAGAAAAAACAGGAAAAGGTGAAAAGAAGGAAGTCTAGTCGGCAGGTTTTATGAACAGATGCAGTTCCTTCAGGCAAATCTGGTGAAAGGGACCACGGCTGCTTCAGGGCCACCTGGGGAGCACTGGGGTCTCTAGGATGCCTTGCCCACATCAGGCAGCAGTGCTAAGGCACTCAGGTAAATCGTCTCCTCAGTCCAACAGAAGTTTCTGTGTTTGAGCCTAGACTTTGCATTTTTGCCATGAAAGAATTCTCTGTGCTTATTTCTTTTGACTTGACAGTGCTTTCTCCTTAGGCTGAGGCAAAAAGAAAAAAAAATACTTCATAGTAGTCAGGAGAGAAAGGAAGATGTTTCTCTGTGCCTTTGTGACTGAGTGGTTTTAAAAATCCACCTAGAATTGCATTGATATTCTTCTTATCAGGAAGTGGAGTCTCTGTCTGAACACTTGAACATCGGCAGAGCTTCATGACTGACTTTGTGAATAGAACAGAGTTATGCTGTGTGAATTCCAAGCCTAAGATAGTGTCATGTGCCTTCTGTGGTTTCTTTCTGGGACAGTTGCTCTGGGAGTCTTCAGCTATTTTGAGACAATGTAAAGAGACATTGTGTAGTAAAGGATTAACTCAGCAGGTCCAGTTTTCCAAACTCTGAACACTGGAAAGAAAAGTTGGCCTCTGCTTACCTTTTGGGAAGTAACCTCTAAGTTTTTGGGCTATCCTGCCTATAAAGAGTATATTTGTTTACCTGGACCTTAGGCTACACCAGGTAGTTAATGTTAGTAATGTGAATTATGCTGGGGACCCTGGGCTGCAGTATCAGCTCTAGAGAGCTAAGTTCATCCATGCAGATGGTCATTCATGCCAACATGACTGATCCTTAATAAAAATACCAGACACCAAGGCTTAGGTGAGCTCCCCAGGTTGGCAATACTTCATGAGTATTGCCAAACATCATTGCTGTAATTAAGTGTTGTCCACATGACTCCACTGGGAGAAGACAACTGGAAGCTTGTCCCTAGCACCTTCTGGATTCTTTCCTATACACCTTTTTCCATTGCTGATTTTAATCTATATCCTTCTGCTGTAATATACCATAATTATGGGTATAACAATTCTGCCAAATTCTGTGACTACTTCTAGTAGATACTTGAATTCTACAGAATGTAAAGTTTGGCTATGACCTATGAAATTATTTGGTCCAAACATCTCCCAGGGAACAGCTTAAGCTCAATAATACATATGGTAGACGAGGAAACTGAAAGTTGAAGACATTAGGTGACAATTTCAAGCTCATACCAGTCACTGTCTCCTCATAGAACTATATTTGAACCTCTCCAGAAAGTCCTGCATGACACTATTCCAACAGGGCATTCATGGGTTTGTCATGTCATTTGACACTGTGTCCATTGTGATTTGGCTGATAGTGAAGCCAAATATATTTTCAGAATTTCAGTGTAGTTTTGAGGCCATTTCCCCTTATTTTGTGGCTTGGGGTGTCAGCAAGTACAACAGTGATATGCTTTAACTTTTCATCCTGCCCCCATGGTCAGGTGTGCCATTCACTTATTCATGCATTTATTTATTAACTTGTGTTTGTGACAAAAAAGACTGCAAAATATATTTTTTTAAATACAAAAGACCATGTGTGTCTTATCCTGGACATTACGGTTACTCTTTTCCTCTATGTTTCTGTCTCTGCTGTTGATCCATCAAAGGGTCTGCCCTGCAGGGGATGACTGTGATGTTTCTGACAGTTTTGTTTTGTTTTGTTGTGGTACGCGGGCCTCTCACTGTTGTGGCCTCTCCCGTTGCGGAGCACAGGCTCCGGACGCACAGGCTTAGCAGCCATGGCTCACGGGCCCAGCCGCTCCGCGGCATGTGGGATCTTCCCGGACAGGGGCAGGAACCCGTGTCCCCTGCATCGGCAGGTGGACTCTCAACCACTGCGCCACCAGGGAAGCCCTCTGACAGTTCTTGAAGGGCAGTTTTGACTCCATAAGGAACATTTCACGTTTTATTTAAGAGGTTTAGAACTACTTTGCCTAGTAAGTGCCTCTGTTTGTCAGAGAAGGGGGAAGGTTTGTTATTGGAAGAAAAAAGGCACAAGGAGAAATTTCAGAGGCTGACAACTTTCTTCAACTCCCTTTTCCCCTTTATATAAAGTATATAGCATTCCATATAGATTAGGAATCTAATCAGAATGGTATGCTACACTTAACTGGGACAGGTTTAATTGGGAAATCCACTTAATCAGGACATCTCCCAGGGAACTGATTTAGGCCCGATGATACATGATGGCTATGACTGCAGCTTAAAGGAGGCAGTAATTCTCTTTAATTGAGACACTTTCAGGTAATTTAGTGCTGCTTGAGACTATGTGTATGTGAGTGTATATGTGCCTATGGCTTCTCGGATTCAGTTTGTTTGTTTTTCTATAGTAAGTTGTGCAGGACTGACTGAGACAACAGCATACATCAGTTCAGCACTGTCCCAGGTACTCATCCCTATTCAAAAAACAAAGGAGATTAAACTTTTTGCAAAGAACTGCCATGATCCTTTCAACAATTGGAACTAGTATTTTGGCCCATTTCTGGGTGCTATTATGGACTAATTAGCATTTCCTTTGTAACTAGTTTCAGGGGTTTTTGCAAGCATCAGAAGAGGTTTCCTTTCCACTCTTTCCTTTGCTTCTGAGTGGCCTTCCTGCTGTGACATTATACAAAATCCTGTAGGTTGATCTAACTTTTGTGAGGTTGAGCAGAATTTGAGAATAATTTTTACCAGATGCTATGGATTGAATTTTGTTCCCCAAAATTCATATATTGAAGACTTAACCCTTAATGCGATAGTATTTGGAGATGGAGCCTTTAGGAGGTTATTAGGTTTAAATAAGGTCATTAGGGTAGAGTCCTCATGATGGAAGTAGTGTCCTTTATAAGGGACATCAGGAGTGACATCATCACTCGTCTTTGATGTCAAGAAGACATCATTCATTTTTGTCCTCCCAACAACAGTAATTCAGTATCTATCAATAGATAATAGTGCCTCTGTGAGAGCTGTGGGATCAGAACCATATAGCAAGGGATCCAGGAGGAATCTCACCCTCCTATGTAGCCGGTAATAAGCATGTAGATCTTGATCCCTGTTGAAGATCCCACTTTGGCCCTTGATCTGTCTTTAGCCCCTCTTGGCTGTGGTCCAGGAGACCCTGGAAAACACTCTTTTAGACAATCACACATGAATAAGAGAGACTTGGTGGAAACCCAGGGCTTCCAGAGAAGAAGTTTCAGCACACTGTTGGAGCAAAAAATTTGCAAGTTTAGACACATTGGAGAGGACACTTAGTAAAGACTAGGAGAGGTAACTGCTATTTCAAATGTGAAGACAATAATGCAAAACTTCAAGGAACCTGAAAAATCAAGGATACATGTTACCACCAAATGATTACAGTAATCTTTCTGTAACTGATGTGAAAGGCATGGAGAGCTTTGATTTACCTGATAAAGAATTCAAAATAGCTGTTTTAAGGAAACTCAATGAGCTATAACACAGAAATACAATTCAGCAAAATCAGGAAAACAATACAGAAACAAAATAGAAGTCATAAAAAAGAACCAAATGGAAATTCTGGAGCTGAAGAATACAATAAATGAAATTTAAAAAACGTAATGTAGAGCATCTACAGAAAATGGATAAAGCAGATGAAAAAAATTGTGAATTAGAAGGTAAGACTTTTGAAATTATCCATTAAGAAGAGAAAAATGGAAAAAAGAATAAAAGAGTGAAGAAAGACTCCACGATATATAGAACACCATAAAATAACCAATTTGCAAGTTATTCGAGTTCCAGAAAGAGAAAAAAAAAAGGGAGAAAGGGGCAGAAAGCTTATTTAAAGAAATATTGGCTGAGAAATTTCCAAATCTGGAGGGGAATTGGGATATCCAAGTTCATAAAGGTCACCAAACAAAATCAATTTAAAGAGATTCTCTCGACATTATAATAAAACTGTCAAAAGTCAAAGATGAGAAAATCTTAAAAACAGCAAGAGAAGAGAAACTTGTAACTTACAAAGGAACCCCTCACAAGGCTATCAGTGGATTTCTCAGCAGAAAACTTACAGGCCAGGAAAAAATGAGATGACATATTTAAAGAGCTGAAAGACAAAAGAAAAGAAAGAACTGCCAACCAAGAACAATCTACTTGGTAAAATTATCCTTCAGAAATGAAGGCAAGGTAAAGACTATACCAGAAAAACAAAAGCTGAGGGAATTCATCACCACTAGACCAGCCCTACAAGAAATGCTAAGAGGAGTTCTTCAAGATGAAATAAAAGGAAGGTAATTAATAACATGAAAATATATAAAAATATACAACACCACTGTTAAAGGTAAGTACATAGTCAGATTCAGAATACTCTAATACTGTAATATGGTGGTGTGTTAACCACTTAACTCTAGTATAAATGTTAAAGGATAAGAGCATTAAAAATAATTATAGCTACAATAATGTGTGATTGAATACACAATATCAAAAGAGGTAAATTGTAACATCAAAAACCCAAAAGGGGGAGAAAAGGATAGAATTTTTCATGTGATTGAAGTTAAGTTGTTGTCAGCATAAAATAGACTGTGATATCTATAAGATGTTTTATGTAAGCTTCATGGTAACCACAAAGGAAAAACCTATACTAGATCTACAAAAGATAAAGAGAAGGGAATCAAAAATACCACAAGGGAAAATCAACAGTTCATAAAGGAAGGCAATAAGAGAGAAAGAAAGGAAAAAGGGAACTGTAAAACAGCCAGAAAACAATAGATGGCATTATAATTCCTTACCTATCAATAATTACTCTAAATGATAAAATGGTAAGACCCAGCTACATTCTGTCTACAAGAGACTCACTTCAGCTTTAAAGACATACATAGGTCCAAAGTGATAGGATGAAAAAAAGATATTTCCTGCAAGTGGAAACCAAAAGAGAGCAAGAGTAGCTATATTTATATCAGGCAAAATAGATTTTAAGCACAAAATGGTAACAGGAGACAAAGAATGTTGTTATTTAATGATGAAGAGGATATAGCAATCATAAATACATATGTACCCAATGTTGGAGCACCTAAGTATCCCTGATGAATATGAATGTAAAAATTCTTGACAAAATACTAGCAAACCAAATTCAACAGCACATTAAAAGGATCATACACCATGATCAAGAGGAAGATATCTTTGGGTTGCAAAGATGTTTCACCATACATCAATAAATGTGCTACACCACATTAATAGAATGAGAGATAAAATTATATTATCATCCTAATATATGCAAAACAGTCATTTGACAAAATATAACATCCTTTCATGACAAAAACGCAACAAATTGGTTATAGAAATAACATAACTCAACACAATATAGAAAATATGTGACAAACCCACAGTCAACATCATACTCAATGGTGAAAGGTTGAAAGCTTTTCCTCTAAGATCAGAAACACAACAAGGGTCTCACTTTCATGACTCCTTTTCAACATAGCACTGGAAGTCCTAGCCAGAAAATTCAGGCAAGAAAAAGAAATAAAAGGCATACAAGTAAGAAAGGAAGAAGTTAAACTGTCTTTGTTTGCAGATGATATAATTTTTTTTTTTTTTTGCGGTACGCAGGCCTCTCACTGTTGTGGCCTCTCCCGTTGCAGAGCACAGGCTCTGGACGTGCAGGCTCAGCGACCATGGCTCACAGGCCCAGCTGTTCCGCGGCATGTGGGATCCTCCCGGACTGGGGCACGAACCTGCATACCCTGCATCAGCAGGCGGACTCTCAACTGCTGCGCCACCAGGGAAGCCCAGATGATATAATTTTATATGTGGAAAATCTTAAAGACTCCCTCCCCAAAAAACTGCTAAAAACTAATTAGCAAATTCAGTAAAGTTGCAGGATACAAAATCAATATATAGAGAAAAATGTTTCATTTCTATACACTAACTATGAAGTATATGAAAAAGAGGTAAAGAAAATAATCCCATTCACAATAGCATCAAAAAACAATAAAATACTTAGGAATTAATTTAACCAAGGATGTGAAAGATCTGTATTCTGAAAATTATAAGACTTCGTTGAAAGAAATTGAAGAAAACACAAATAAATGAAAAGATGTCTCATGTTCATGGATCAGAAGAATTAATATTATTAAAGTGTCCATGCTACCCAGAACCATCTATAGACTCAATGCAATTCCTATCAAAATTCCAATGGCAGTTTTCACGGAAATAGAAAAAATAATCCTGAAATTTGTATGGAACCATGAAAGAATCCAATAGCCAAAGCAACCCTGAGAAAAAATGAACAAACCTGGAGCATCACATTTTCTGATTTCAAGCAATACTATAATGCTATAGTAATCAAAATGGTATTGTACTATCATAAAATAAAGTGCATAGTCTAAAGGAACAGAATCTAGAGACAGAAATAAACACTGAATATAGGACCAACTAATATTTGACAAAAGAGCCAAGAATACTCAAGGGAAAAGGATAGTTGCTTCAGTAAATGGTAGTGGAAAAACTAAATAACCATAGGCAGAAGAATGAAATTGGTCCTCTATCTTATACTACTCACACAAATGAACTCAAAATGAATTAACTTAAACGTAAAACCTGAAATCAATAAACTAGAAGAAAACAGAGGGAATACATCTTCATATTGGCCTTGGCAATGATTTTTTGGATATGACATGAAAAGCAAAAGGAAAAATCAACAAGTGGGGTTACATCAAATTAAAATGCTTCTTCACAGCAAAAGAAACAATCAACGAAATGAAAAGGCAACGTATGGAATGGGAGAAATTGGGCTTAATATTAAAAATGTATAAAGAACACATGCAACTCAATAGCCAAAAAAACAAATAATCTGATTTTAAAATGAGCAGAGGTACTGAATAGATGTTTTTTTCAGAGAAGACGTACAAATGGACAACAAGCACATGAAAAGGTGCTCAGCAGTACTAATCATCAGGGAAATGCAAATCAAAACCACCATGAGATGCCATCTCATACCTTTTGGAATGGCTATTATCAACAAGACAAGTGATTAGTGTAGGTGAGAATGTGGAGAAAAGGGGACCTTAGGTACTTTTGTGGAAATGTAAATTTGTATAGCCATTGTGGACAATGATGTGGAGTTTCCTCAAAAAATTAAAAATAGAGCTATCATATGATAGCAATTCTACTTCTGGGTATTTTTCCAAAGGAAATGAAATCAGGATCTCAAAGAGATAGCTGCACTTCCATCTTCATTACAGCATTATTTTCAGTAGCCAATATATGGAAAAAAACCATGCCTGTATACAGATGAATAGATAAAGAAGATATGGTATATATACAATGGAATATCACTCAGTCATGAGAAAGAAGGAAATTCTTCCATTTATAACAATGTGGATGTACCTTGAGAGCACTATGCTAAGTGAACTAAGTCAGACAGAGAAAGATAAATACTGCATGGTATCACTTATATGTGGAATTTGAAAAGACCAAACTCACAGAAACAGAGTAGAATGAGTGTTCCTGGGGTCTGGGAGGAAGAAATGAGGAGATGTTTGTCAAAGGGTACAAATTTTCAGTTATAAGATGAATACATTTTGAGAATCTAATGTACAGCAAGGTGATTATAGTTAACAATACAGTTTTATATATTTGAAAGTTGCTATGAGAGTAGATCTTAAGTGTTCTCATCACAGAAAAGAAATGGAAATTATGTGATGTGATGGAGATGCTAGCTAATGCTACCACAGTAATCATTTCCCAATATTTAAGTGTATTAAACCCCAGTTTGTACACCTTAAACGTACACAATGTTATATGTCGATTATAACTCAATAAAGCTGGGGATAAAAAAAGAAACAGCAGAAAGCTTGCTCTCTCTCTCTTCCCCCGCCTGACCATCTGAGGTTACAGTGAGAAAGTAGCCATCTACAAGCCAGGAACAGAGCCCTAATTAGAACCCAGCAATGCTGGACCCTGATCTAGAATTCCAACCCCCAGAACTATAAGAAATAAATGTCTGTTGGTACATGTTATATTATCACTATTAGCTTATGCATGAAACTCTCTAAATTTATTAATTTACTTATTTAGTCATACATTTATCTATTTCCTTTTACCCCATACACAGTCTCATTCTTCTGCTCATTCTTGCTCTACAGCTTCACATTATAAAATGTTTAATGTTTAATGTTTTAGGCAACTGGTTCATAGACAGCCATCTTCTTGTTGTGTCCTCATACAATGGAAGGGATGAGGAAGCTCACTGAGTTCTCTTTTCTATGGATTAGTGAATCCCATTCAAGAGGGGTTTGCCCTCATGACCTAATTACCTCCCCAAAGCCCCTCCTTTAAATACTATCCCATTGGGGATTAGGTTTCACACATGAATTTTGGGGAGACACATACATTTAGTCTATTGCATACACAATGGTATGCATCTATCACATTTTATCTATTATATTAGTTAAGGTAACACTACTCATGTAACCAGTAAACCCTTCCCGTTTCAGGGGCTTAACAAAATATCAGATTAGTTAATGAAGTTGAAACTGAATTAATAGTCCAAAGTTGGTGCACTTAGTCATGTGGTTTTTCTCCAAGGGGTGATTCAGGGACCTAGGCTACTTCCATCTTGTAGGTCCACAATATTCAACACATGGATCCCATCCTGCTCTAGGGATTTTCTTCATTCAAGCCAGCTGGCCAGAGGAAGGAGCAGGAAAGGTTGCACTGAGGAGGTTTTTATGGCCGGGTCTGAAAGTGGTCTATTAAATTCTGGCCAAACATCCTTTTTCTGAAATTCAGCCATGGGTTTACACCTAATCTCAAGAGGATGCTAAGAAATGTGCATCTTTTCTACTGGAAGACGAAGAAAAAAGCTTGGTGATAAGCCAGCAATTTCTTATACATGTATCTCCTTTCTAAAGGATTGACAGCCAATTGCCTCCAAAAATAATGCTGCAGTTAACATCCCCTTTCTTATACTCTGTGCGAAAATATTTTTAATTCATAAACCCAAGGATGGAATGGCTAGGTCACTGGACATGTCCATGCTCCTTTTGACCAAGAAGTGTCATTTTGTACTCAGGACGATCAACACCAGTCTGCTCTCACCAGTAGTGAATAAGGATGACTCTATCTGTACATCTCCATCAATATTTCTTGTTTCAGCTTTCTTTTTTGGTAGACTAATATGTATACAGAAATATATCATTGTAATTTTAATTTTTCCAATGTCTAATGATTTTGGACATCTCTTCATATGCTTGTTAACCCTTGGGTTTCCACCTCTTTAAATTGCCTAGCTGTATTCTTTGCTCATTTTTTTTTTTCCATTGTGGTTCTTGTCTCTTTTTTGGCT
The DNA here is from genome assembly GCA_004363435.1 of Platanista minor. Lineage (NCBI taxonomy): Eukaryota > Metazoa > Chordata > Mammalia > Artiodactyla > Platanistidae > Platanista > Platanista minor. The sequence continues at coordinate 764 of RJWK010031442.1, read as the reverse complement.
TGAAAAATATTTTTGATTTAAATTTGTTTATTTATTCTCTCTCTCTCTCTCTTTTTTTTTTTTTTTTCACACCGTATGGCATGCTGAATCTTAGTTCCCCAACCAGGGATTGAACCCGTGCCCCTGAAGTGGGAGCACAGAGTCTTAGCCACTGGACCACCAGGGAAGTTCCTATTCCTTTTTTAAAAACTGCTTATTAAAGAGTGTTTCTTCTCTTCAAGGTCACATTTTTCACATTTACAGTCCACCCTTCAAGTGTTGGTGTACAGAGATTCACTTTTATTTTCTCCACATAGTGAATAATTTTTGACTACGTCATCTATGGAACAATCTTTCTTTTATCCTTACCCATCAATTTATGGTTCCAGCCTTATCATATATTAACTTCTCATATTAGTGTGCATCTTTCTCTGAGTTCTATTCTGTTTTATTTGTTATTTGCCTGCTTTATTTTTGTTTTGTTTTGTTCTGTTTTGCCAATATCATCCCGATTTTTCTAATTATGACTTTGAGGTATGTCAACATCAGGTACATTGAGTTTCTGCTTTCCTCTTCTTTTTGTTCTTTTTTTTTTTTTTTTCCGGTACGCGGGCCTCTCTCTGTTGTGTCCTCTCCCGTTGCGGAGCACAGGCTCCGGACGCGCAGGCTCCGCGGCCATGGCTCACGGGCCCAGCTGCTTTGCGGCATATGGGATCTTCCCGGACCGGGGCACAAACCCGTGTCCCCTGCAACGGCAGGCGGACTCTCAACCACTGCGCCACCAG
>RJWK010031441.1:0-24207 GCA_004363435.1 Platanista minor | reverse complement strand
TCTGCTGTGTGTTTTTCTGTCTTCTCATTTTGCTTATCTTACTGTGTTTGGGGTCTCCTTTTTTGCAGGCTTCAGGTTCGTAGTTCTCGTTGTTTTTGGTGTCTGTCCCCAGTGGCTAAAGTTGGTTCAGTGGGTTGTGTAGGCTTCCTGGTGGAGGTGACTAGTGTCTGTGTTCTGATGGATGAGGCTGGATCTTGCCGAGATTTAAATCTTGTTCACAGATATCCACTGGGACCTGCAACACTAAGCTAAGGAATTACTTGGGAGATGAGCATGAAATAATAGAAATGATTCCTGTCCTGGGAGCTTATAGGTAATTTGCCAGAGATGCCCAGACACCAGACACACACGTACTCACATACACACACACACACACACGTGTACACACATGCACACCCTTCCACGCCCCACAGCAAGTAGTCCAGGCCAGGTTGTTGAATGGAAGCAGGTTCTCCAGTGAGGTGCCTGCCCTCTGGTCCTCTGAGGCCTCTGTGAGGTCTGTGGATTCTGCCCCCTGTAGATTTAGCTGGAGGAGAGGCAGAGGGTCTGTAACCAAGAGAAAGAGGTTGGGGAAGGAGAAAGGACCTGATGTCAACTGGACACTTCCATTCTCACCCCTGTGCTATATGTATATTCCCATTATTCATTTAGTCCTAGAACAGCACAGCAAAGTATTGCATCACCCCGATTCCCCTTCAAGAATGAAGGTCTCATTTGCCGTCTCTCAGATCTCTCTGGAATTACACTTGGCTGAAAAAAGCCAAATTCACCCAAGGTCAAGCCCCACATCCCATGAGTGGTCAATATGGGGCTTTAAAGCCCTGGACCCTTCACCCCAACTCAGGACAACTCTGCAGGGCTATCCCAGCTTCCTTCCCTTCCTCCTCAGGTGCTGATCCCAGAAAGTCTCGACAATAAACTTCCAACATGCTAGTTTCTGTATGAAGAAATAGAGGCTCAGAGAGGTTTAATAACTTTCCCCAGGTCACACAGCTTTTAAGTGGCAGAGCTGGTCTCAGCCCCAAGTTAGTATGACAGTAAGACTCTTGTTTTCAATGCATAAGATGAAATGTCCCCCATCAGTCCTTGAACTGTAAAACTCCCTGTAAGTCCCGGTACGGGAGGATCTCACACGCCGCGGAGTGGCTGGGCCCATGAGCCATGGCCGCAGAGCCTGTGCTCCACAACGGGAGGGGCCACGGCAGTGGGAGACCTGCGTACCGTGAAAAAAAAAAAAAAAAACAACAAAAACTCCCTGAAAGAAACAGGACGTCTACTTCAGGCCATGAGAAGTCCAAATGAGATCAGGTCTTAAGGTTTAAAACAGATTATAACCCTTATCCCTGGACCCCATGGAGAAGCCATCATTGACCATCTATATAGGAAGTCTCACGCAACTGACAAGTGCAGGGGGACCTAGTGGGATGCCCTGCAAGAGAGGAACAAGGCCGCATGGCTGGTTTCCACCTAGCTGCTCACTATTTGCTGGTTTCCACCTAGCTGCTCACTATTTTGCGTGACTTTGAACAAGTTCCCATCTTTGGGCTTCAGTCTTCTCGTCTACAAAATAGAAGAAATAGCTCTGCCCTAAAATTGTTTGAGGGATTAAATGACATGATAAATATTTGTAAACTATTTTGAAATGCACGACATTTTCCAGCTCGGTAGGAATGCAGAGCCTTGAAAACGTGATGATAAAGGGCATTTACCCAGAAACCCAAGGCCAATTCCAACAGCCTCACAGTTTGCCTGGACCAACTTGAGTCCCCAGGGTTTCATAAGAGACTATAGATGCTCTCAAGAGAACCTCAGACGAACATTCACTGTCCATCCTGGAGCAGCATGCCACCCTGGGACAAGCAGGGTTTCAGGACACCTGGATTACAGTCCTGGTTTTCTAAAAAATGATCTCTGTAACTTCACATGCCACCACCTCACTCTGGGTCTGGGTTCCTCTTTTTTGAAATGAGATGTTGGACTGGACACTCATTAGTATTCCTTTCCTCTGAGGCGTGGAGAATTCTATGATATCCAGTGTCTTCAAGAGAAAGTATTCTTCCTCCTCCACTCCACCCTCATTCCTACCAACTGCCGCCTCCACACTTCACCCTGGGGGATGACGTCCTTGCAACCCAGATCGGGGGTCAGGGATGGCAAGAAAGGGAGGATGAAGACTGCCAGCAAACCCAGGGTCACTCGGAGTCTCTGGAACCCATGGGCAACATTAGCCAACGCTGGTGACTCTCTCCAGGTGGATGTATGAATGCTGCTTACCTAGATGCCAAACCCTCACCAGGCAGGTCCAAGCGTGCACTGAGGCAGTTGGCTCCCATGTGCTGGCTGGTGGTCCATTTGTATCAAGCCTCACAACACACTCAATTGTTTCAACCTGCAGAGCATCTCAGGAGCTACACCCTGGTCCTACAATAAGTCAAAGCAAAGACAGTTGGGAGAGAAAACATACTGGGAAAGAGTTAAGTGAATACACGCCAAAGCTCAGTAGACTACAGTTGTTCTAAAAGTCAGTTTGCAAAGTTAATGACCAACGTGTTCTGCCCTGGGTAGGGCCTCCCTCCTCGTCCCCATGCACCTTGGCATGTGGGACCACAGGGAGGTAAAACAGCTGTAACGTTCACCTCTTGAGGGGTTGGCACCCTTCTTGCAAAGTCTCACCCTGAGAGAGAAGTGCTTCCAGAAAAAGAGGGTGGTGGCTTGGCTTGCAGGGGTGGAAAATGTTTCCATGGCAAAAACTCATCACCTACATGTTGCAGCTTATAGAGAGAAGGCTTTCACTTGACAAAAGTTATCAAAGTTACTCTAAAGTTTCAGCAAGAAATTCAGAGTATTGGTGACATTGAGAAAAACTGGAAGAGCTTTAATTTCCTTCATTCTTCATTCATTCATGCATTCATTCACTCAAAAGTACTTGATAAGTACCTGCTGTGTGCCATTTACTTGACTGTCAACCCAAATTGTAGGAATCCCTATGTGATTTTGAAATTAACTAGAAAGGTGATAATGAGTGACTTTTTGTAATCAATTTCTGAAGAAGTTGTGAATTTACTTTGGTACAGGTATCCGATGGCAGTGGGACCATCGGATATTTTATATTATAGATGCTGCTCCCATCCACCCGCAGAGGTGATATTTATAGATGATTCTGTGTGGTTGCCAGAGGAAACATATCCTATAAGTAAACCCAAAGTCATTTGCTAGTTTCAGGATTAACCCTCTAGTCCAGAGATGGTCAAGTTTTCATTGAATGTGGCAATCCCACTGACTGGCGTCATGTGTTAAGACGTATTCTGGGGCCAATACGGAGCGGTGGGAAAGAACGCCTTGGGACCCGGGAGGGAGAGAGATGGGTGTTTGGCATCCTGGCTTTTCCATCTCGAAGGCTGCATCCTAGCATCCTTCAGGTCTGCTGATCAGACGGGTTCTCCAGCTATTCATTGTCTGCTAAGAATGCGTTCATGCCGAGGTCTAGGCTCTTTCTCAGGGGTGAATATCTGAGCTGGAGAGATGAAGACACGACCTGAGCAAAGGGCTGAGGTGCTGGAGCCCAGACTGTCTGCTGCGTCCCTCCCTGGGCAATGGAGCCAGAAAAAGGAACAAGCTCTGCCCTCCCAGCAGAGAGCAAGTGTACATCACGGTGTGGGATGGACAAGCCCTGTGGATCTATTCCCCTGGGACTTGAAAAAAGCCAGCTCCCGACATGTGGCCTGGAGCTGACTGCAGAAATTGCAGCTCCTTATGAGTTGGCTCTAAAGACAGCTGCGCTCCTCACCTTGTGTCTGTGTAATTAACCAGCAGTTGTTGCTGCTTTGTGGAACATGGGCCAGGCCACCCCGGCAGCGTCCTGTGGGGACGTTCCAAGTCTGATTGGCAGACAGTTGGCGGGCAGGCAAAGCTTCTGCGATGCTTGGCTGGAGGGACTGAGGACAATCCACTGCTTTCTTCCCCATCTCACATCATCCTAATCGTTATTTTCCCCTGCCCCTCCGGGCCCTCCCAGAGTACCCATGACCAGCACTGCTGGACACGGACCCCACCACTACCCTGAGGTGGTCCAGATCAGCCTTGATTTCCACTTCTGGATGGGAATTTGGATTGAATCCCTAAAACCACTGAATTCTAGTGTGTCTAAGCTAGAAGAAACCTTAAATATCTTGAGGGCAATTCTCACCATCATGCAGAAGAGGAAGCTTACCCTTGGTATAACCAAGGACACACAGCTGGCTGGGGCAAGGCTGCGCTGACTCCCAAGGCTGGTCATGGCTGCATTCCACTCCCGTTTGATCCTCCCCAAAACCCTGCAAGACATTCAATCCACAGAAATCTGGACCCTCATGATCTTCCTAGATAAGCCTCACTGCTATCTTAACCCTCGTTTCTGTATGTTCAGCACCAACCTCTTTTTATTTTTAACTGAAGTGTAGTTGATTTACAATACTGTGTTAGTTTCAGGTGTACAGGAAAGTGATTCGGTTTTATATATATATATATATATATATATATATATATATATATATATATACACATAAAATTTATATATTAGGTTATATATATATTAAACATATATATTAAATATATATATCTAATTTAAAATTCTTTTTCGTTATAGGTTTTTACAAGATATTAATATCATTCCCTGTGCTATACAGTAGAGCCATGTTGTTTATCTATTTTATATTCAGTACTGTGTATCTGTTAATCACATACTCCTAATTTATCCCTGCCCTACCTTCCCCTCTAGTAACCATAAGTTTGTTTCCTATGTTTATGAGTCTGTTTCTGTTTTGTAAATAAGTTCATTTGTACTATTTTTTTAGATTCCACATGTAAGCGATATCATATGATATTTGTCTTTCTCCGTCTGACTTACTTCACTTAGTATGATAATCTCTAGGTCCATCCATACTGACGGAAATGTCATTATTTCATTCATTTTTACGGCTGAGTAATAGTCCATTGCGTATATATACCTCATCTTCTTTATCCATTCATCTGGTGATGGACACTTAGGTTGCTTCCATGTCTTGGCTATTGTAAATTGTGCTGCTATGTACACTGGGGGTCATGTATCGTTTAGAATTAGAGTTTTCATCTTTTCCGAATATATGCCCAGGAGTGGTATTGCTGGATCAAACGGTAACTCTATTTTTAGTTTTTTAAGGAAACTCCATACTGTTCTCCATAGTGGCTGCACCAATTTACATTCCCACCAACGGTGTAGGAGGGTTCCCTTTTTTCCACACCCTCTCCAGCATTTGTTATTTGTAGACTTTTTAATGATGGCCATTCTGACCAGTGTGAGGTGATACCTCATTGTGGTTTTGATTTGCATTTCTCTAATAATTAACAATGCTCAGCATCTTTTCATGTGCCTGTTGGCCATCTGTATGTCTTCTTTGGAGAAATGTCTAGGTCTTCTGCCCATTTTTTGACTGGGTTGTTTTTTATATTGAGTTGTATGAGCTGTTTGTATATTTTTGAAATTAATCTCTTGTCGGTCGCATCGTTTGCAAATATTTTCTCCCATTCCGTAGGTTGTCTTTTCCTTTTGCTTATGGTTTCCTTTGCTGTGCAAAAGCTTACGAGTTTAAGTAGGTCCCATTTGTTTACTTTTGCTTTTATTTCTCTTGCCTCGGGAGACTGACCTAAGATAATACTGCTACAATTTATGTCAGATGTTTTGCCTATGCTCTCTTTGAGGAATTTTATGGTGTCATGTCTTATATTTAAGTCTTTAAGTCATTTTAAGTTTATTTTTGTGTATGGTATGAGTGTGTGTTCTAACTTCATTGATTTACATGCAGCTGTCCAGCTTTCCCAACACCACTTGCTGAGGAGACAGTCTTTTCCCATTGCATATTCTTGCCTCATTTGTTGAAGATTAGTTGACCATAGGTGTGTGGGTTTATTTCTGGGCTCCCTCTTCTGTTCCATTGGTCTATACGTCTGTTTTGTGTCAATACCACATTGTTTTGATTATTGTAGATTTGTACTATTGTCTGAAGTCTGGAAGGGTTATGCCTCCAGTTTTGTTCTTTTCCCTCAGGATCAGCACCAACCTCTTATTTAAACTCCAGAGCTATTTTTTCAGATACCTAAAGATCCCTCAGATGCACATGATAGAGCTCTGTTGTCTTCCTCTTTCCTAGAGCTACACTGTCATCTGTGTTCCTGCCTGTAACCGTTAAATTCTGGGTGTGGATCTATTCTGGGAGATCCTGATCCTCTGGTTGCAGCCAGGTAGCCGCAGGGGAATTGCTGTGCAGGCTGCAAAGATAGACAAAGATAGACATGAGGCCACCGGGATGATTGGCATCCCCTGGTGGAAGCTCAGGGAGTGGGCAGAGAAGCTTAGATGTCTGACAGCTGTCCACATTCAGGGACTGAAGATCCCTTTCCCCCATGTGGCTCTATCTATCTCAGAGGAGGGGTGTTAGAACCTAGTTTTGCCCAAGGGTGAAGTGAAACCCACATCTCTCCAAAGTTCACAGTACTAATTAACTCTACGTGATAGCCTTGCTAATGTTTAAACGTGACCCCAGGTACCTCCAGACCAAATATCTCCTCTCCTTGTGTCCAAGCATCCCCAGATCCCAGTACTCATGAGACCTAATCTCCAGACCACCCCCGGCACACACCCTGGCTAAGCTCCTGGAAGGGAAACCCCACGTACAGTGCTCGGAAGAAACCTGAATAGGGGAGAACCATAGTGTCACCGTCCATGTCCCAGCAGTGATGACCATCCTGACAGCCTGAGGTTATGCCAGCTGTCTTGGCAGCCAAGTCCACAGGACCTCTTCCCAATTTTCTTAGAAAATGGGGCTCAGTCTCCATCAGCAGTGTCTCCTTCCTACTCTCGGCCAGGATAGCCCACCTTGTCTTCTCACAGCCTCTTCTACACTTTTCTCAAAGTCCTTCCCAAATGCCTCCTCTTCCATGAGATCTACGCTATATGCTCCTCACTTGGGATGACGGGTGGGTGGCTTCTCCTAAACACTATTTGTAAAATAAGGGGCGATCACTCAGGTCTCTCCCAGCCCATCTATGCAGTTAATCAATTGCCTTCTGGGTTAACCAAATCACAGCTTCTGGTTTATCTTCCTCCTCAAAGGTATGATCAGGCCTGGTCCAGTGATATTGTTTAATAAACACTTGCTCATTAAGTTGAATTGATGCATATCGAGCGATGGAATAGAATGGGGAAGGTAGATATTGATAGGGAGTGGGTCTATCATTCGGAAAGAGACACAGTAGGAGGCCTTGTCCCAGGAACGTGACTCAAGGGTGTCCAGGGCTGGAAGAGATGACAACACTCAAAGAGAAAGAGGAGAGAGCCCTCATCATGGCTGTGCCGCTTGTTTGGGATTCAGGGTTTGGGTAGAGGTAAAAAAAGAGGTTGGAAGACAAAGGGCATGATTGTCATTAGGCCAGGAGCTTTGAAACCAGGGTTTTCAAGGCACCCACATCCACACTCTGAGCCTCCTCTGCAAAATGAAACACTTGGAACTGGTGTCTCAAAGGGTGGGCCGAGCTTATTAAGAATGCAGAGTTCCAGGCCTCCCCCCGGGACTGAATCAGCATTTAACCAGATCCCCAGGTGATGCTGTGTGTGCTGAAGCATGAGGAATGCTGTCCTGGACAACCTCTCTGTGACTCCAAAGCAGAAACTGTCAGAACATGAGTGTCAGGCCCTCAACAGTGCTCAAATGCTGCTGCACCCCAAAATCATCTGGGAAGGTCTTAAGGTCTCACGTCCACAAGGGCTCTTTCTGGGATGACAACTTATTCTGTATCTTGATTGGGTCAGTGGTTCTATATGGGTACATATTTGTCTAAACTCGTGAACTGTACCCTTTGAATAAGTATATTTTGTTAGATTCAAATTATGTCTCAGTCAAGTTGAATTAAAAAGAAAACTATCCCTGAACCTAAATCATTTACTTACAGTAAAGCTGTAAGAAAGAGCACTGTATTCAAGGATATCAAGAATGTCTCAGGACATCGTCCACTTGTTCCTCTAGAGACGGGCTATGCTCAAACATGAATGCGAGGTGGCATGTTTTCCAAGGGGACAAATCAGTGTTTCTTTACCTGTTTTTAAAAATATTCTCACCTGTCACACGCACCCCACACACACAGTCCTGATGCCCCAGCCCATACCAATTAGGTCACCACTTCTGGGGCTTCCCTGGTGGCACAGTGGTTGGGAGTCCGCCTGCCGATGCGGGGGACGCGGGTTCGCGCCCCGGTCCGGGAAGATCCCACATGCCGCGGAGCGGCTGGGCCCGTGGGCCATGGCCGCTGAGCCTGCGCGTCCGGAGCCTGCGCTCCGCAACGGGAGAGGCCACAGCGGTGAGAGGCCCGCGTACCGCAGGAAGAAAAAAAAATTTTTTCTGGGTATTTTTTTAAACCTTTCCAGGTTATTGTAGTGGACAGCAGGGCTGAGAACTACTCTAGAGCCTCTTGCATGTGTCAGCCGCCAATTCTTGTGGCTTCAGTGGGATCCCTACACCACCCTGAGTACCCAACACTGTTCAGACGGAAGAAGCGGGAGAGATGGGGGAAAAGCATGTGGCACTTCATGTCCCTGAGTGATTTACGATCTGGTTTGGGATGCAAGACAGGGGGCTGCATAAAAGAGAAGTGAAATTGTAACTGAGACAGGGCCACTGCCACAACTAGAGAAGTTCATGTCCCCCACAGGGGTGACAAGGGCGGGGCAGCCCCTGGATGTGGCAGGTACTCACCTGCCAGGTAAATTTTGAGCGCCCTCCCCTTGGCTCCTATCCCACTCCTGCTTTTAGAGATGAATAAGTGGAGACTCAGAGAAGTTAAGCAGCTTCCCCAAGGTCATGCAGCTAGGAAGAGAGGAGGGAGGCCTTGAACCCAAGACAGATGTCATGCTTCCCTTCAGGTACAGGCTGAGATCTCCCCAATCTTATCAATTTGCCAGAACCAATCAATTGCTAAACTCTGTGGTGCACTGACTCAGGACGTGGGAGCAGCAAAATAAGCCAGAGCAGTGGTGGTGTATGTTGGGGTGTCTCCAGGGGACAGCTACCCAGCTTGCAATCACAGGGACACGCAGCTGATGGGAGGGCACAGGTGCCTGGTGCCTCGTCGGGAAGAGGAGCTGCCATGTGAGAGGGGAATAATTCAGCTCCAGGAGGCGAGGGCACAGCGAGCCCCACTGCCCCACCTCCTTTGCCAGGGCAACGTAGGATGTCAGACAACACTGTGGCCGCCTCATTATTGGGCTGCTCGGCCATTGTCCCCAGGACAATGGTTTCCGGCCCCGGCTTTGTGTGCGGCTGCCAGCCGAAGTTATTAACCACAGGAGTTGCCTTTGAGGGACATCCAAGGGAGGGGTGAAAGGTCATCCGGAGCAGTGAGGGGAGCGGAAGTGGGAGGAAAAGAGAGCACAAAAGAGGGGGATGAGCCCCCATCCCTCTCCCCCTCCTCCTGAAGGAACCCCGAACAGAGCTGGGCCCAGAGGGGGGCATGGGGGGTGGCAAGAGGAAGTTCCTGCTGCTGCTGCAGAGCAGAGAGGAGCTTGGGATGGCTGGCCATCCTGATGGGCCTTGGAGGTGGGAGCACAGAGGGGGACACAGGCTGCATGGGGAGAGGACTAAACCTGGGCGACCGGAAACAGGAGGAGTTGGCAGAGGCTGGGCCTAGGGTTTCCCCACTCCCTCTTAAAGCAGGTGTCTGCTACCCAGGACCTCTGATATCCACGTTACCTGCCTGCCTTGCTCTGGGAGGTAGGGGAAAGGACTCCATGGTTTAGGGCTGCCTGGGCAAGTGACGGTGGGAATTAAGCCATAGATAGAGCTGGTGACCACCTGCCTTTAATTGGACAGGGAAACTGGTACCCGGACAGGAAGAGGACTCCATGTAGGGTACAAACCCAGTGAGGGGCAGAACTGGAACTTCCTGCCCTGGGGAGAAGGGCTGAGGGCCTCTAGCATTCACCTGGAGCCTCCATCCTCGCCGCAGACCCCTCCAGTTTCCTGAGACCCCACGGCAGCCCCGGCTTCCTGGATCATGCCAAAAGGCATGAGCCCTCCAAGATGCCAGGCCCAGGGAAGACAGCCTTGTCCTGCCTCTCAAACGAGCGGCAGGCAGAGAGTGCTGCTCCCAGAGCTGCTACCGTTCGAGCCAGATCCCTGCTCTGGCGGCCCAGCAGAGAAACATCTAAGAGTATGCAGAGTCCACATGGAGCTGGGAGGCACCAGAGTGCAGCCAGTTTGGGGCAGCATGCAGTGGGAAAGGCCCCAGGAAGGCCTGTATCCCGTCTCCTTTCTCCATTTCCTCACCCAGATCCTGTTTCCAGCCCCCTGAATCAGACTCATCTCCCTCTCCTCTCCCCCTCAACGTGTGCCCCCTCCATGGAGACCTCCTGGTCCGGCCCCACCCGCCGTCAGCATCTCTCCAGCCTTCCTCCTCCCAAACTCCAGCTCCCCGCACACCCCACCCTGATTCCAGACTTCTGCATGGTGCCCCCGTCCCCTCAGGCCACCAACGCCTGACAGCTCCCCCTTCCGTCCCCTCTCCCTCCCACCCAGCATACCCCAAGGAAGCCCAGATGAGACCACCCGGCTCTCCCCACATTCACCCCATTTCCAGATGCCCTCCCGAGCTCTGCTGATCTCTGGCATTCTCTCCCTGCCCTGCTCTTGGAGCTCCTGCTGGCTGGGTGAAGGCTTCCCGGTGTATCCCATAACTGCCCTCTCAGAAGCCAGACAGTTGACCTTAGTGGGATAAACAGCCAGAGGGATGCCTTCATTTTAACAAACCCATAGTGAGCAGATCAAACTAAGGTAAAAGTGGAGTCTCTCTCTCTCTTCTTACAAAGACTCATACGTACGTGCACACGTTCACACATACTCTCTCACACACACATACACTCACACACAGCCACACCACAACCCCACAAACGTTGCCTATATTCCCATGGTCATTCCGACCATGCTTTTTGTCTCTCCAGAGCCCAGGGCACTATCCCCCTGCCCTCTGCCCTGGGCCCACTTTGGCCCTCTCCTCACCAGCACCCAAGAAGCCCAAACTTTCCAGAATTTGGCAACAGAGGAAAATCCAAGCCAACAACTAGAGGAAGAAGTGGGGGGAATAGAAAGCAAGTGAAATGTTAAAAAAAAAAAAAAAAAAATTAAGCAATACTTGCATTCTCATTAGTAGGAACATGTGAGATGAAGCACGTTATGTTATTAGGCATTCTCTCGATTCAGTAAACACAAGCTGAATAAATTTATAAATATCAGCATTAAGTGAGATTTAACGGGGAGCTGTTTATCTTCTGCCTGTCAGGCAGGAGGTGATGCTTTCCATGTATCACTCGCAGGCCGTGCAGTCTCCACTTGCCCGCCCCTGGCTCCTGGGAGCTGCATCCCAGCAAGTGACTGGGTGACTCGAGGACACTCGACACCTCTCTGAGTTCAAGGTCCTGAACTAGTTAAGAAACCTGGGCGGCCTCGTAAGGCTGTTGGAGGATCAAATGAGGTGCTGTTTAGCCAGCCCCTGGGGTGCAGTAGGTCCACAACCAGACAGCTTCCCTGCTTTCTCATCTCCAGCACGGAGCTGGAGGAAATGTCCCTGCGGCCGTGGGCAGCGCCAGCCTAGATGGGAGGGAGACAGGTGACAGGTGCAGGGGATGGCAAGGCAGCCCAGGGGAGGATGTGCACTCCGGGGGCCTCAGTGTGTGTTATCCTGGCTCTGCTGCATCCACGTGTGGGACTTTGTGTAGATGATTCCATCTGGCTAACCCTCCATTTCCTCCCTTGTATCCTGAAAGTCCCTCTGACGCCCCAGCCTAGGTGACAGTGGTCCGAAGAGGCCATATGCAGTGAGTACCAAGTGTCAGAGAACAAGGTCACTGAGACCAAGAAGGCTTCATGGAACAGGGACCCGAGTGTTGGCGACACGTGGTCCTCCCTCCTCTGTGATGCCTGCAGCTTGCCTCCTCCTTGCCTGGACTCCACCTCTGCCCGAGCCTGTTCACTGGCTCCCAGATTCCGAAGACCTTCCCAGACCACACAGCATCTCCTGGAGCCGTCAGCTTCCTGTGGAGAGCCTGGACATCAGGTCACGTCTAGGCACCCATCCCAAGCTCTCTCTCTCGCTCTCTCGCTCTCATAAAAGAAATTATATTACACCAGATAAAGCGGAACCTGCACTCCTGGTCTGTCTTGTTGTGTATGAACTGCTATGTCAAGAAAAGGCACAGCAATAGGCCACCAACAAAGAAGTGCTGAATATGTGACTGACCAAATTTTCAGCTATTGGGTGAGGCTTCCTTTACTGAAAGAAGCCATAAGGTCCCAGCAGAGTCCTCGAGAACAGAACATATACTTGGGCTCCATGTGAACCGGGACATACTCAAAGGTTTATATTTCCTAACACATGACACCCCCTGAACACTCCTTCTCTCCCCTCCTCCCTCTACTGAGCCCTCCAGACCCCAAGCATCCACCCTGGAACAATATCCCTACAGTTATCCCGAGATGCTTTGCCGCCAGGCAGTATTTCCATGGTGCCGTGTGGGACAGCACCTCACCACCACCCCCAGCACACTGCAGGCAGGTGAGCTCATTTGAGGCCCGCCCCCCCCCTTCCCCTTCCATCCTAGGAATGGTCAGTAGATGTGAATGCTATCCTTTCTAAAAAGAAAGTAAATAAAAGCAGGTAGCATGCAAGGGGACCACACAGGGGGCCCCAGGGATGTCCCTGAATGTCTCAGAATGTCTGCCTCCTTGTCGATGAAGTGAAGGGTCATCTCTCTAGTCTTCTCCAGCCCTGAATCTTAAACATCACCCTTATTATGCTCCCTGGCTGTGCCTGGAATGAAGATTCTGGGGAGCTGAGCTGCAGAGAAGTAGTATCAGCTGCTTATTTACAGATCCTTGAGTGCAAGTGTATTGACTTGTATGGCTGAGATAAGCACTCAGGCAAATTCCATCGTTCAACCACATTTATAGGGAGCTAGCAGTGTGTGCGGTTCTCTACCAGAGATTCTGAAAAAATTGCAGAATTAGTGTGGAAATCATATATCCCCAAACAAACAGCATATGAGAGAGAGGGTGCCCTTGGGCCTCATTGCATCTGAAACCAGGCCTAGAGTTATCTATAAGCCTAGCTTGTCTGCTACACATGCTCTTGCCATTGTTGCTGTGAGAGTCTCAGCCTGCAGAATCAAGTGTAGACCAGACTTTCTCAGGCCTCGATAGCCTGAGTCTAAAGCTGGGGTCACAATAATGGCAATAAGGCACATGTCACTGGATGGGTCACACCCACTCTTGTGGGAGCCTGTCCACATTCAAAGTGCCATAGTATTTCTGGAAACCTCAGAACAAGTTCACGGAAACTGACATGAATGCATGGAAAATAAAGACCAGGAGGGTGGTGGTGTTATTACCAGCAACAGGGAAGCCAAGAAGAGAAACAGTTGTTTCTCTGATCAGGGGACGTGTGTGATTGTGTGTGTGATGGTGTGTGTGATTGTGTGTATGTGATGTGTGTGTGTAAAGAGAATGTGTTGTGCTTGGGATTTATTACCTTTGAGGCTCTTCAGTGATTTCCAAGCAGCAATGCTTGCCCTGAGCTCCAGAGACAGTCAGGCCAGAGCGACATATTTGTTATCTACTTTGAAGAGGGCACTGAAGCATGAAGGTTGGGAGTAGGCCAGAAGAGAGAGTGAGTTGAAAAAAGAGAATACGACCAAGGCCCCAGCATTAAAATGCACTTTGAATTGGAGATGGAAAGAGAAGGAAAAGACACAGAAGATGGTATACCTGCAACAGTAGGGAAGACAGAAGGAGCTGCAGGTGTGCACAGTACCTGGATGTCAGCTCAGCAGAGGGATTCAGGGAGGAGAGACAAGGTAACCATGACAAATACTGCAGGGCAGTCACAAGGATAGGGACTGAGAAAAGCCACTGAATTTGACATTGATGACCTTCAGGGGAACGCTGTGAGTAACAAGGTGTGGAAAGAAACCTAACTACAAAAAGCCAAGGAATGAGCTGGCAGAGAGAACATTTGTGTCTCTGCAAACATATGTTGAAGTCCTAACCCTTGGTACCTGTGAATGTGACCTTATTTGAAAATAGGGTCTTTGCAGATGTAATCAAGTTAAGATGAGGTTAAGGTTAGGGTTAGGGTTTAGGGTTAGGGTTAGGGTTAGGGTTAGGGTTAGGGTTAGATGGGCCTTTAATCCAATATGACTGGTGCTCTTATAAGGTCGACGAGAATGTCATGTGGAGACCCAGACACACAGAGGGCAGCAGCCATGTGAATAAAGGCAGAGACTGGAGTTATGCCACCATAAGCCAAGGATTGCCTGAGTGACCCGAAGCTGAAAGAGGCAGAGAAGAATCCTCCCCTAGAGGTTTCAGAGGAAGGGTGGCCCTGCCAATACTTGGATTTCAGACTTCTGGCCTCCAGAACCATGAGAAAGTAGATTTCTGTTGCCTTAAGCCACTCAATTTGTGGCACTTTGTATGGCAGCCTTAGAAAACAAATACAGGCAGTGAGTATAACTGTAAGAATCTGTTCCTGAAGAGACGGAATTGAACACTTTTAGTAAAGAGAATGCTCATTTTTCATGGAAATCCTTGAGTGTGTTCACGGACTAAGAGAATGGAGTCCACAGAGAGGGAGAAGTTGGAAACTCGAAACAATGAAAGAATTAGTGTAACTATTATATCTCCCAAAAAAAAAAAAAGAAGGAAGAGTAGTTAATGAAGTGTAGAGGAGGCAGAAAGAGATTGAATCGAAAACCCAAGCGACAGAATTGGCCTTAAAAAGTGGGAGGGAGGCACTTTGTCGTCTGAGGCCAGCTGTCTTAGCCTCATTTCTATGGAAAGCAGAGCCTGAGGCAAAGATTGAAGTGCTCACACTTTATAGAGGAGAAATGTACAAGCCCAGGACAGTGAGGGTTAGGAAAAATCAGCAGGAAGGGAAGGGAAGATGTGAAGCACTTGATGAAATGCATTATTGTGCAATTTCACAACAAGCTGTGAAGACACACAGTGGGGCACCCATGAGGCATGTTTGCCTAACGTGCTGAGCTTCTCCTTAAGAGGTACAAAGAGACATCAAACCTTGAAGTATCCACTGAAAGAGGAGAGGAATTTATCTGACCCCCCTCCCCCGCTCCAGTCTCTCATTTCCCACCAATCAAGATTTATCCAACAGTGAGCAAATGCCCCTGAACTTCTGGATTGCCTCATTCAGTCTTTGTCCACCAAAACACCAAATCTCGTGGTGTGATCAAGTCCATAAGTGGAGGGATGACTCAGAATGGAATGGGCACCAAACAAGAGAGAGAAAGGAGGAATCCAAGAAAGCACACAAAATTTGTGGCTAATATAGGCATACCTTATTGCATTTCACAGATACTGTGTTTTTAGCAAATTATCGTGGCAACCCTGCATCAAGCAAGTCTACTGGCGCCATTTTCCCAACAGTATTTGCTCGCTTCATGTACTCATGTCACATTTTAGTAATTCCCACAGTACTTCAAACTTTTTCATTATTGTTATATTTGTTTTGGTGATGTGTGATCAGTGATCTTTTATGTTACTACTGCAAAAATGGCACACTGAAGGCTCAGATGGTGGTTAGCAACAAAGTATTTTTAAATCAAGTTGTGTACATTTTTTAAGACATAATGCTATTGCACACTTAATAGAGTACAGTAGACTATAAACATAAACTTTTACATGCACTGGGAAACCAAAATATTTGCATGACTCATTTTTTGTGATATTCGTATTATCGTGGTGGTCTGGAACTGAACGTACAGAATCTCCAAGGTCCGCCTGTACACCAAGACAAAGGGGAGAATGGATGAATGGAAATACAGAAACTTGTTTTTATTTTATTGAGAAAAGGTGAGGAAATTGACACTGAATGGTTATTGATGAGACATAGCTCAGGTAAACCATGGGAAAGGAAGGGGTGGGGAATACAGCTGAGACCCCTCAGCCTTAATGAAGTAGGAGAAATCAGAGATAACTAAGATAAGCCTTATTACAAATGTTATATTATGGAATCCTAGAATTTATTTTCTTTTTAATATTTATTTATTTATTTTGTTTGCACCGGCTCTTAGCTGCGGCAGGCAGGCTCCTTCGTTGCGGCATGCAGAGTCTTAGTTGTGGCATGCATGTGGGATCTAGTTCCCTGACCAGGGATCGAACCTGGGCCCCCTGCATTGGGACAGTGGCGTCGTATCTACTGTGCCACCAGGGGGCGGTCCCTGGAATCCTAGGGTTTCAGAGCTGGACATTAGAAATCACTTTGCTTGCCTCTTTCACTTTAAAGATAAGGCAACAAAGTCCTGGAGAGAATTAGTGATACGTAATTTCATAAATTTACAGTGCTTGTTAGTGGAGGAGTCTTTCCTCAGTAATGAGCGTTTTGTGCTTTTTTTGTGGACGGTTTTGAACCTGATAGTCCAACTCTATCTTCTTAGTTACCCATGGCGGTGGGAAATCCTGCGAGTCAAGAGGTTGTAATCCAGACACTTCTCCACCTGGTGGCGTCCACCTGAATTACAGGTAGAGTCTAGTCAATGGGAAGAAACAGCAGAGGACAGTCTGGGAGTCCCAGAAGGACACTTTAGTGGCCCAGACCTCCTTCGCAGACCCAGACCAGCTTCTCCTGGACCTTTTTCTTCCCTTGCCTTAGTCCCCAGAGACTCGGCATGTTTGCTGTCCCTGCCTCTCCCCCAACCCACACTGTGTTCCCCGCTCTGTAGCTCCCTTTCCTGTAAAAGGAAATCAGAACTAAGGAGAAAGAAATTAACAAAACTTGTGACATTTGTCCAGCGCTGGTCCTGGCCTCTAATTCTTTGAAAGATGAACAGCCGCGCACATGCACACACATATAGGAAGTGCAGGGACTGAGATTCTATACCTGATGGACCTTCTCTCTCTTTTTCCTTGACTCTGAAAGGTGAGTCTTACCAACCTCAACCACTGCCTTCCACCCCCATTGCTGTCATTTGTTCCAACTTCTCTCTAGGAAAGGTCATGTGATCTCTCCCCCAGGATGACTCCTTGTCTCATCCAGAAGGTCCAGCCAACTCAGAATAAAGCAACTACTGGACTCAGAGGGGCATCCCTGATATCTCCAGACTAGCTTCTGGGAGGACAGACTCCCTTTGGGAATTTGACCACAGTTACATTTAAAATACCAAGAAGGAATTGATGTGTTAATTCACCAAATCTCCACATCAGGGCTAGAGGCAGGTTTAAAGCTCAATGAAGTCAACTGAGGACAAAGAAAGAAAGAAGAAGAAATGCTATTTTTTTTTTTTTTTTTTGCTCTAGCAGTGAAAGAATTCTCTGAGCCGTCTGCTGACAAAAACACTCTTATGGCCAAGAATAGAATTTCTCAGAGCAGATAGAAGAACGAATATAGTCTTAGTTATCTAGAGCTGTGTAACAAAGTACCACAAACTTAGCAGCTTAGAGCAGCAAACATTTATTATCTCACAGAGCTGCTGAGGGTCAGGAATCCAGGGGCTCTGCAGCTGGGTGTTTCAGGCTCAGGGTTTCTCAGAGGTTACGGCCAAGCTGTCAGGCAGGACTGCGGTCATCCAAAGGTTGGACTTGGGCTGGAAGATCCACATCCAAGATGTTTCCTTCACATGGTTGTTGATGGGCAGAGTGCGGGTGGGGCTTAGCTCCTTGCTACACCTTCCATTTCACCCTTGGTGTTCTCTTCTTGGGTAAAATATCCTCTATCCTTTTAATTCATCCTCAGTAGGTACGGTTTAGAGTCCCTTTATGCTCCCCTGGTCCCCTCTGTTTCTGTTTCTTATCCTCCTCCTTTGAAGGTCATTAGAACTGAACCCCCAACCCAGGTATGGTGGGACTCAAAAGGAATGCGGAGGGAATATCAGCACTTTTATCTTGGAGGTGCTATTATTACAAATGCCACCTGAGGCTATAATCTTTCTGTCAACCCTGCATCTGCTGCAAATTGTACCTGCCCTAAAGATCTAGCCCTTGAGGGTCATGCTTTCCGCTTTTTGGGTGACAGTAAGCTAACCGAATGGCCCAGGGTTTGCTAACAAGTCCAATGGGCCTTTGGAATGATATTGTCACACTCTTCTCAAGACAAGCATCTCTAGAGTCACAGTGCCTTCATTAGAGGAGACACCTATTGAGGGTCATTTCAAGCAAGCTGTCCTTTCAAGTGTTCTTTGTCCAGAGGCCAAAGCCTGGAGATTCAAGGGTCTTGCCCAGCCGCTTGCCTTTCAGAGAGTCTTCCTGGTCACTGACCACTGGTCTCTGGAATCAGAGGGTCTAGGTCCAAATCCTGGCCCCAACACTCATAGTTAGGGGACTTGGGTATGTAAGCCCATTAGAGCCTCACTTTGCTCATCTGTGAAACAGATCAACACTCACCTCATCAACTGTTTATGAGGGTGATATGAGATTATGCTACTGGAAAGTGCCTTGTGGGTGTCGGTTGCTGCCATCATTCATGGCAGCCTCCCCACCTCCCCCGATTCGGCAAGGCACACATGGCAAGGGAGATGGAGAAAGCGGGGCACTCACCCCTTTCCGAGGTGCATGGCTGGGAAAATGCTAATGAAAGACTTTTATCTTCCATGTGCTTCACCATCTGGTAGGGAAGAGGAATAAGGTACTAACATTTTTGCACTGAAAACCAACCTCTAAAGGAAATCCTGAGCTTACCCTGCCCTTTCCTGGGTCTAGAATGGTGTTGACTGACTGTCTGTCTGTCTGGGCTGGCTCCAGAAGGCAAAGGAATCCCCTGGGCTCCCAGTTCCAGAAGCTTCACATGATAAATTGAGTGGGAATGTTGCCTGATTTCCTCTGGAGCATTGCAGGAGGGGCTGATGTCATGACAGCCCCTGGGTTTACACTTGGGAAGATTACTGGGACACGAGCCGGTGAACAAGAGGTTCTGAAACCTTCCACATCCTGGTCTATATCTCTTTTCTCCTCTGTCTTTAACATGGAAGACTGAGTCTAATTCTGAGCCCACTGATTCACTCATTCACTATTTGTTGTCTTGTCTGTATCAGATACGACCTGGAAGAAATCACAGCAACCCCCAGCATCCCACCCCAAGGTGTCTGTCTCCTAGTCTAAGGAAAAGAAAAGGGATTTGTAGAAAAAGAAGAGCTGGTTCACAGAAGTTGGGAGGTAAATCATCAGAGTCAATCTGGGAAAAGGGATAACAACTTAGCAGAGATAAAGAAGCCTGCTCTGGGGCTTCCCTGGTGGCGCAATGGTTGAGAGTCCGCCTGCGGATATAGAGGATGCGGGTTCGGGCCCCGGTCCGGGAAGATCCCACATGCCGTGGAACGGCTGGGCCCGTGAGCCATGGCCGCTGAGCCTGCGCGTCCGGAGCCTGTGCTCCGCAACGGGAGAGGCCACGACAGTGAGAGGCCCACGTACCGCAAAAAAAAAAAAAAAAAAAAAAAAAAAAGAAGCCTGCTCTGCATCTCTGCTTCCTTATCTTTAGGGATAGGACCAGCCACATAGAGGAGGGATGACCCCGCTCTTGCTTTCCTGGCCTTGAGACATTAGGACATCCAGAGGGAGAAGCAGGGTACAGACCTGGTGATGGAGGAGACTCAGGGGAGTGGGGCACTGAGCAGGCTGGTGGGAGATTATGGAGAAAATGTCAGGTCCTGAGGAAGCCAGAGCCATGAGATGGAGGCAAGTGTCGGGTCAGAAGAAAAGACCTTGATCTACAGTCTCCCAGGTCTGTGTCTTACCTTCTCACTAGAGCATAAGCACCTGAAACGGAAGGAGTCTGGTCTTTCCAAGGTGGAGCTTCCTCTCTTCCTGAGAAAAGATGGGCCTGAGTTTAAGCCATCTACGTGACCGTGGTGAATTTGCCTGATGCTTCGAAGCATCAGAATCTTCTTTTGAATACTAATCGGTAAGTGTCTGGCATTGACTGGCGGTGCACCTCCTGCTTCCCTCTGAACTCCAGTGTCTTTCAGGTGAAGCCTTCCTGCAGTTTTACCCACCCTCTACCCGACATCACGGTTCTTTGTGTAATCTCTGATACAATCCTCCTGATCAGCGATCAGTCCCTTCGGGATAGGAGGTGTGATTTGTCCCGAAATACCACAGGAACTCAGGCCAGGGGCCGGCAAACATGGGTGATTGGAAAACACCTGCCTTGCTCGTGGATTCCATACGCACGCACCAAGGACCAGCCCGGAGGCTACAGAGACTTAGAGGACTCGCCTTGGCTTCAGGGACCAAGGCAGATTCGGTCTGTAAAGGCCGTCTGAAGAAGGAAGCTGGGGCCACGCCCGCGCAGGCTTAGCAAGTTGCGGCCCCTCTGCTTCCGTTGGCCCGGGGCCGAGCCAGGCGCGGCGGCCAAGGGGCTGGAAAACTGGCAGCTCCTCGCCCGCCGTGCGGAGTCCCGGGGAGCAACGCTCAGGGAACCGGGGCGCCGTCGGCTCTGTCCCGCCTTCCAGGGCACCGCGCGATGATGCTCCGTTAACCTCCTGGCTCATTGTGATACTGAGGCTGCATAAAGGGAAGGATCCCATGCAAATGAAGGCCAGTGTAGCGGAAGGCTAAGTACCTTTAATTAAAAGGAAGGCACCTGGAGACCCAGCCGGTGGGAAGAGAGCAAGTCTGCCGCGCTGCTGGGGGACGGGGGAGAGGGGCCCACGCGGGGCTCGCCCTTTGCTCGCGGCCCCTCCTCTCGTATCTCCTCCCTCCTCTCCAAACAGGAGAGAGGGCGGCATCACCTTGTCGCCTTAGGGCAAGGCCTGGGCGCCTGGATAAGGAGAGGGGTTTTCTGTCCTTTGCAATAGTTCTGACTTAGTGCCGCTGGCCCAGCACCCTAGGACCAAACTTTCAGACCCAAGTCAAAATGGTCTGGAGGAAATAACTGGCCCCGAGTCAGGCTCCCAGGACTGCCAGTGTCAGGGCCATTCTGCTGCCAGCTGGAAATCCCAAGTAGCCATGAGGTCAAGAGTATAGCATCTAGGGGAGCCTTTTAGAGCCCACACTATTTCAACATCTTCATCATCATCATCCTTAAAATTTGCTTTTAAATCCTGGGCCATATGCTTTTCTTATCTCATTTAATCCTCACACACCCATGTAGGTGCTCTAATTATCCCCATCTCAGCCACTGAGACCCCCAGAGGGCTAAATCACATGTGTAAACCCTACAGTTGGTGGCAGAGCAGAGCCTCCAAGACTAACCAGCTCCAAAGTTCAAGGTCTCGGGCCCTTTTCTTTAGGGGTGAGGGCAACCGAGAACAGTGGAAATGGCATACACTCAGTACCTTGCATAGCACCCGACACATAGTTTGTGCCCCCAGAGTAGGAGCTCAAAAACTGCAGTGCTCTTCACCCCGTGCCCAGACCTCCCTTCATGTGGCAGGGGAGTATGTGCTCCCCTGGAGGATGATTCTGGAGAGCCAAAACGTGGGATGCAGAAATCTCCTGCTGGGCCCTAAGAGCCAGGGTTATGGGCAAGTGTATCTTGGGTACCTGGGTCCCAGCCTCTAGACCAACACCTTTCCTGCAAAAGTAAAATGGAGAAGGGTAAATGCTGGTTACTGTCTCTCCCTCGATCCTCTTTGTGCTGAGGATTAGAACAAAGCCAAACTGGGATCTCTAAACCCATCATGAATAGCTGGAACCCAAGGTGGCCTGGATGACTTCAAGCTCCTTGATTCAGATTCACCTCTGCTTTGCACTCACTACGTACCAGGCGCTCGAGCATCTTGCAGTGCACTAAGCAAAGGAATATTCCTCATTCACCTGCCTGTTAAAATTGAGGTTGCTGCGGCCACCAAGCTGAATGCTACCTCATCATGCCCTCTCCCTTAGAATCACTTATAGTGAAAAACATAAATGGCCTAAGCAGGTTGGGATCCCTTACAGTCACTAAATGCCTGTGAAATAAAACCTGACAGTGAGTTTTGCCTGAGTGTCACCACGGTCCAAAGCCCTGTAGGACCGCTCACTCCTAGAAGGACAGTAGCAAACGCAGTCTTGCTGTGCAGGCCAATGTTTTACAGACCTCGCTTCAAGATCATCTGCAATCATGTATGATAGGCATTATCATCCCCATTTCATAGGTGAGGAAACTAAGGCTCAGAGAGGTTAAGTAGCTTGCCCAAGGCCACTCAGCTTGAAAGTAGGAAACATGGACTGTCCCCCCTGACAGCTCTGTCTAACTCCCCAGAAACCCACCCCTCCAAGCTCTCTCTGAGCTTAGCAGGCTTCACCCAGAGTTCAGTAGCCCCAAATCCTTGTCCAGTGGACTGCTGAGGATCAGTTCTGTGAAGGAAGATCTTTCTCCAGGAGGGGACTTCTTGGTAATTCCTGGACACAGTCACAACAGGAGGAACATCTCTGGATTTCCTAAAAAATCAAAGTTAGTGATCAACAGTCTTTGCCACCCAAAGCAATGCCAAAGTGTCCCCAGGAGTCAAACAGCAATGGCCTTGTCGATGTCTGCCACTCCTTGTGGGGCCTGAAGCCAACGTGGGCTTGTTGCTTCCTTCTCCCTGGGTCTCAGAGGAAGCTGGAGTAAGTGGGTCTCACAGAAAAGACCCCTCCTTCCCTAGGACCACTGGGACAACACCCTCCCCAGTTCAGCCCCCTGTAAATTAGGGCCCCCAAAAGGTTCTGGCAGTGGTGGAATGGGGTGTGGCGGCTTGGCAAGGGGACCTGCATGTTTAGCACAATAACCTGATAGTGGGGCTTGTTCCAACCCAGCAGTGCTCACATGGTCACATGTGCCCTGGGCAGGAGGTACTGTGACCTTGCCCAGAGATCTGGAGCCCTCGATGGAGGAACTGAATGCCAAAGAGGAGGAAGGGGGTCTGGCTGACTCCCACTGCCCCTGGGATGGGGGGGCAGGGAAGTCACTCCCTGTACACCTCCCACTGACCCTGGCCAGGACCTGAGCCCAACTCCCACCCAGATTCTACTCAGGGGATCTATAGCTGACCGGAACAAAGAAGAGAGGGGCAGGCAACATCCCCACGGAAAAAGTTAAGGGCTACTGAGTTTCTGCTTCCACCACCAATCGCCAGGAGCTAAGGAGGGGCATGCACAGCTGAGACTTCCGTCCAGAGTTTGTCCTGTTAGCTGCTGTGTGTCCAGTGCCCAGCATCACGCTGTCACAAGGAGGTCATTGTGTTATCCCTGCTGCTCACATATGCCCCATCAAATACTCACACCAACACAAATGTTTACTGAGTTCCCCCTGTGTGCCAGGCACTGTTCTAGGTACAGAGGACAGCGGAGCGAGAAAAGTGGATGGGAACACCCTGCCTTCATGCCTATTACCTGCTCCTGGGGGAAGATGGGTGATAAACAAATGAATAAGTGACATACATACTATGTCACACGGCGGAGAGAAACAAAGCAGAGTAACAAGGATAACGAGCCGGGGGAGAGGATTGCCATAGGGGGACTGGACAAAGGTTCACTGAGGGGCTTCCCCGGTGGCGCAGTGGTTGGGAGTCCGCCTGCCGATGCAGGGGACGCGGGTTCGTGCCCCGGTCTGGGAAGATCCCACGTGCCGCGGAGCGGCTGGGCCCGTGAGCCGTGGCCGCTGCGCCTGCGCGTCCGGACCCTGTGCTCCGCAACGGGAGAGGCCACAGCAGTGAGAGGCCCGCGTACCGCTAAAAAAAAAAAAAAAAAAAAAAAAAAGGTTCACTGAGAAGGTGATTTGAGCCAAGACTTGGAGGTGAGGCGGCAAGCCCCAGGCTCACCGGGGAAGGAACAGCAACGGAAAAGTCCAGAGTGAGAGCTAGCCTGGCGTAGGTGAAGCAAGCAAAGAGATCAGTGTGGCTGAAGCAGAATAAAAGAGGGCAAGAGAAGGAGACATATGAGGGAAGTGATGGGGTGGCAGGTGCCAATAGAGTAGGGCTTTAGAGGACAGGTAGGAATTTTGTCATTTTCTCTGGGGAAGCTGGGGAGCCACTGAATGTGAACTGGAATATATTAGAATCTCGTACATATATGTGTATCTAGTATGTAGCAATATATATTATATATAGCAATATATACCATATAATATGTATTATACATAGTATCGTATGTTGTTATATAGTAGATACACATAGCAATAGGTAGGTATTAAATGAGATAATGGATAAGGTAGCATTTATTCACTGCAAAGAGTTGTATCCGG
>RJWK010031440.1:0-24209 GCA_004363435.1 Platanista minor | reverse complement strand
TTGGGGGTAGGAGTTTATTAATTTATTTATTTATTTTTGCTGTGTTGGGTCTTTGTTTCTGTGCGAGGGCTTTCTCTAGTTGTGGCAAGGGGGAGCCACTCTTCATCGCCGTGCACGGGCCTCTCACCATCGTGGCCTCTCTTGTTGCGGAGCACAGGCTCCAGACGTGCAGGCTCAGTAGTTGTGGCTCACGGGCCTAGTTGTTCCGCGGCATGTGGGATCCTCCCAGACCAGGGCTCGAACCCGTGTCCCCTGCATTAGCAGGCAGATTCTCAACCACTGCACCACCAGGGAAGCCCTGTACTACATCTTTATCCATTCATCTGTCGATGGACATTTAGGTTGTTTCCATGTCCTGGCTATTGTAAATAGTGCTGCAGTGAACATGGGGGTATGTGTGTCTTTTTGACTTATGGTTTTCTCAGGGTATATGCACAGTAGTGGGATTGCTGGGTCATATGGTAGTTCTATTTTTAGTTTTTTAAGGAACCTCACTACTGTTCTCCATAGTGGCTCTATCAATTTACATTCCCACCAACAGTGCAAGAAGGTTCCCTTTTCTCCACACCCTCTCCAGCATTTATTTTTTGTAGAGTTTTTGATGATGGCCATTCTGACCGGTGTGAGGTTCTTCTTAAAAAGGTTGCTCTCAGGAGAAACTTTACCCAGAGCTTTACCTATAGGGGTTTTATCAGAGCCTAACTGACCTGGGGGAAGGGAAAGACCCGAGGCCAGTTGGCTCTAGACTTTTTTTTTTTTTTTTTCATCCACATTCTTATGTATTCTTTTTTTTTAAAACACCTTTATTGGAGTATAATTGCTTTACAATGGTTTGTTAGTTTCTGCTTTATAACAAAGTGAATCAGTTATACATATACATATACCCCCATATCTCCTCCCTCTTGCGTCTCCCTCCCTCCCACCCTCCCTATCCCACCCCTCTAGGTGGTCACAAAGCACCGAGCTGATCTCCCTGTGCTATGCAGCTGCTTCCCACTAGCTAGCTATTTTACGTTTGGTAGTGTATATATGTCCATGCCACTCTTCATATGGAGGAAGGGGAATATCCAACTCTAGCCCATTCTAGCCATCCTGTCCCACCTTAGAGAGGACTGAGAAGCACTTGTGAATTTCACAGTCCAGAGGCACAGACTCACTAAAAGACTAAGACCTAAGTCTAAGACCCCCACACACCTCATCACCACATTACTAAGGGCCTATTTACAGCAGTTCCTTTTACCCAGTACATCATGTCCAGCTATGAAGAAAAAATTACAAGGCATACTAAAAGGGAGAAAACAAAATTTGAAAAGATAGAGCAAACATCAGAACTAGACTCAGATATGGCAGGGATATTGCGATTATCAGACCAGGAATTTGAAACGATGATGATTACTATGTTAAGGGCTCTAATGGACAAAGTAGACAGCACTACTAGGAAGGCAAATACCAGACTCCTCCCTAAAGTGATTCAACTTGTTATACTTCTCTGGATACTGTATGAGGCTCCTGTTGTTCTACATTCTTACCAACTCTTAGCATTACCCAAGTTTTAAATTTTGACAGGCTTGTAGGTATGAAAACATATCTTTCTGTAGTTTCAAATTACAATATGTTGATTAGGTTTAGCATCTCTTATGAAAACATGTGTATTTCTGCTTCTGTGAAGCCTCATCATAACTTTAACCTTTTTTAAATTAGGTTGTTCATCTTATAAACTTGTAAAAGTTCTTGTCTACATATGAAATTCTGTCAGTTAATTGCCTTTAATCTCCCCACTTCCACTAATTTATCCCTGGCAGCCAATTAACAAGGTTAACTTGCTGTAGAAACTTTCATGATACATGCCTACCTAATTGTCTCAAAATTCTTTTCAGAATTCAGCAAGTAAAATTTTAAAAATACACTTGAACACAATTGATACAACTGAATATTCTTTTTCTTTCATCCTCAACCCAAAGTTAGGGAAAGTGCCAGAAATGGGTGAGTCTTTAAAGGGTCAAAAGCTTTCAACAGAATCTTAGTTGAGGAATTTTGCTCATTCACTGCTCATCTTTATCTTTTTGGGTTTGAGAGCACAATTAAACATACATATATTTTATGTCCATGAGTATCCTTAATTCCCCTAATTATACCAGCTCTGAATTGTAGCAGAGACAGAAGGTGCCAGGGAAGGGCAGGGAGAATGTGGAGCCAGAGGCAGGGAACTTTATTGATGTTGCCTCTGTCTATAGGGTGTATCATATTTTTAGGAAAAGTAGGAAAAAAATGCATTCTGAACTGGTTTCAGTTACTTACGTTACAGAGGGGATATCCATGCCTAGAACAGCTTTCATGGATTTATTTGCCAACTGACATAAATTAAAACCAGACCAAACTTCATTCCAAATCTTGTGTGTTTTTTTTCTTCCATTGATTTTCCTTGCCTTCTCCCCATTCTCTCTACCCCACCCCAAACCCTTCTCCTCGTAATGTCTTTAAAAATAATATTGCTTTGCATACATTTTCTGCTTTCTCAAGAAAACATTTTCCAATTGCTCTGGTTTCCATTCTGCCTAAGGGAAGATTTTCTTCTCTCCTTCATTCCTTCATTGTAATCCTCTCAATTATTTAAGAGCCTCTGCCTAGAATCTCTAATAAACGTTTGAAAAGACAGAGAGGGAGAGGGCTTGTTGATTGAGTGGTTTTGATTTTTTTTTTTTTTTTTTTTTTGAGACCAGGAAACTTCAGTTTAAGTCTAACATCTTCTTTTAAGAAAACATCCTTTTTATATTAAGGCAATCATTTACATTTTTGGGTCATTTTAACAACAACTGAGAACTCCTTAAAATCATAAAAACTTCTAAGCAGAAAAGCTTATCCAGCTCTGGAGAGACAGCCTGCAATGATGGAAAAAATAAAGAACATTATCCTTATTAATACCTGGGTTCAAAACCCAGTTTGCTCTCTTCCCAGGGGCAGGGCCTCCCTCTGAGCCTCAGTTTCCTTCTGTATAAAATATTTAATGCATAGCTCTGTTGTGGAGATTTTCAGTAAGATAAATAAAAAACAAATGCTTTCTCATTGTTCTAGTTAGAGTTGTAACTTAAAGTGAAGGAAATTAGAAGGATGATGGGGGCTAAGAGGTGGATGAAAGATTAGGAAATATGCGTCACCAGGAGCACTAACCAGGCTGCTATGGAGGATGAAGCAGCAGCAACTACAGTAACCCCAGGCAGCAGGCATGGGAATGAATCAACTAAAACCATTAGAGTCCCATGGCAGTGCCTTAACTGAAGGAGAGATGGTTCCCCTATCAACACCCAAATCTTTTCCCCAACCATTCCCAAAGAAAATGGGGACTCTTTTTGGAAGGGGATGAGGACGCTTGATGGCCAAAAATCAACCAGTGCCAACTACATACGTTCTTAGAGCTAATTTCATTCCCTGAATCTTGACTTTATACTTAAATTCCCCCAAATATCAATACAATTCCTAGGAAGGGATTCAAGAGACATACCTACTTCGTGTGAAATACAGCACAGTCAGCCACCCATAATGACCCAGTTCTTCTGTCTGCTCAAATCTTAACACCCTTTAAGGTTCAATAAAAAAATCACCTCCTCCATGAAACTTGCCTCTACCATCCCAAACTGAAGGGCTTTCCTCTCTCAGAGCACCTCCAGCCCACACTCACACCAATACTGAACACACACGTTGCCATCCTAGCTATTTGTGTGTGTGTGTGTGTGTGTCTGTGTGTGTGTCTGAAACAAAAACCTTACAAAACAATACTTAGCCTTAATATGTGTGATGCATGTTGATATTGTAAAGTTCTATTCTATTTTTTTAGTGCTGATTGATCCTAAAATGATTTCACAATCCACTGATGAGTTTCACAATCCACTGATGAGTTTCAGACAGTTTGAAAAACATCAGCCTATTAGTGGAATGTGGACTATGGATTTGGAGGAACCCGATTCAAGACCTGACTCTGTCACTCAGATGTGTGGGCTTAAACAAGTCACTTTACCTCTCTGAAACTCAGATCGTGTCAAATAGGAATCATGACAAATGCTTTCTTCTACTTAAAGTGACTGTGAAATGATACACAAAAAGTATATAACATAGTGCCAGGAACATAGTAATGCTAGCTATTATTAATATTAAATACTTAATAACTAACAGAACTGGAATCAAAGATTAGAATACTGTGAAATGGGAAGAAAAATGTAAACTCAAGTATAGTAATTTTACATCATTTGTCAAATGGACATGATCTTTTTCAAGCCTCAGGTGACTTCACTACTATTGGAAAACCTGGGACAAGGAAATCACATCTATAGATTACACAAAGCCTTCTTTTTGCCAGATTATCTGAATGGTTCCCTTTCTTGATTCTGCTATTAAAAAGGATGAAAAGTGACCTGGGGATTGGATTTTTCAAATAGGTTATAGATGTCTTCATGGATCCATCATCTTCCTTCCCATTCTCCCCATGCATGTGGCCCCATCCTGTTTCGCTTCTTATTCTCTATTTCCACTGTTGGTATCATAATCCACATGGTTGCTCAAACTAGAAACTTGGCCTCACTCCTCAACAACAACAGCCTCCATCTCTAACAGCCAATTCTACCTTCAAAATATTTGGGGGACGCATCGTTTTCTCTGTATTCCCACAGACATTGCCCTAATTCAGACCTTCCTCAACTTTCCCTTGGACCGTGATAGTCTTTTAAATGGTCTTCCTGCCTATCTCCCCCTCCCCAAATCCACTTTCTACAGTGCTCCCTGAGCATTCTTTCCAAAACACAGATCAATTTTCATGTAACCATTTGTGTCTCCCACTTCTGCCACCAACCTGGACTTATATATGATCCATGGTTCCCCAAAACCTGCAGGATAATCTCCAAATTTGTTAGTGTTACATTTGAGGCTCGCTACAGATTAACCTTTGGCTGCTTTCATTCTCACCTTCTGCTACCCTTGCACCCTCAGACTCTTCCCACCAATTGTCATTCAATGAATGAATCATACTCATTACTCTGCCCTTGTATTGATAATGTGCTGTTCCCGCAGCCTAGGATTCTCCTTTTCCGTATGGAAAATTCCTATTCATCATTCAGGTCTTAGCTTGTCCGTTTATTCAACAAACATTTGTAGAGCACATAAATGCTCAAAAAGTTTTCTCAGCAATAGGGTACAAAGATGAAGAGAGAGAGTTCTTACCCTCAAGGAGCTTTGTCTAATGGAGGAGCTGTGAAGCCCTGGGCAGGATTAGTCATTGCCTTCTCCATGCTATCCAAATACTTTGTACCTAACTTTTATTGAGGGCTTTATCACATTATACCATAGCTCTATGCTTATGTATCTATGTCTGTCATCAGATAGTAAATGCCTCAAAAACATGAATATCTCTCAGATTCTTACAATCCCACAATCCACCCCAGGGCCTGAAAACCCATAAATAATGTCTGCTCTAGGAACGAGAGTATAAACCATGTAAAATGGAACAGTGTGATCACAGATTGATTTCAGCAGGACCCATATTATCAGGTCCAGGTCAGCCGTTTAAGTCTTCATGGTGAAAGAAGGAGTAGGAAAGGCAGGTGATTCACGTGACTTAGAAATGAGTACATATTATATTCCACACAATTTTTCTTCTCCCCTCTATCCATTTTTCAGTTCTTAGAATTGTGGAGGGACTGGTGGGGGGGTAAACTGTCATCTTCAGATATGGCCAGATAAGAGACTCAGGCTCTGAGAGTAACATTAACCTAATATTTATTATTGGATCATATGTCTTAAAAGACTGCTCAGATTCATGTAAATAGGGACTGTCTAGAATTCCTATTACTGTTACTACTACTAATAGTGTTAATATCATCTCAGCAAGAGGATAATAATCCCAAACTAAAGTAATTATAATTTACTGGACTATTAAGCTGCGTTCCTATAATGTGTTAAAACCAGGTTAATCAGAACAACATTCAAAAGAGAGCCTGGAATTTTCAAAGGCTCCTTTCCCCAGGATCTCAAAATGTATTAGTAGTGTCTCCATTTTTAAAAAGTAAGATTTCCTATAGAATTGAGAGTCCAGAAGTAAATCTATACATTTATAGTCCATTGATTTTCAACAAGGGTGCTAAGACTCCTCAATGGGAAGAGAATAATCTCTTCAACAAATCATATTGACACAACTGGATATCCACATGCAAAAAAATGAAGCCTTACCCTTACCTCACACCATGTACAGAACTTTTGATGTGTTAAAGACATAAAACTCTGAAAAAAACATAGGGATAAATCTATATGACCTTGGATTTGCAAAGATTCTTACTTATGATATCAAGAGCATGAACAACAAAATTAAAAGTAGATAAAATGGATTTCATCAAAATTAACACTTTTTGTGCATAAAAGGATACTATTAAGAAAGTGAAGACGTTCCACAAAATGAAGAAAATACTTGCAAATCATTGATCTGATAAGGATCTAATATCTAGAGTATAAAGGACTCTTACAATTCAACAATAAAAAAGGCAAAAAAACCAATTTTTAAATGGGAAAAGGACTTTTAATTGGTGTAATTTAGTCTGGATCCAAAGGCCTGAGAACCAAGGGAGGTGATGATGTAGATTCCAGTCAAGGTCTGAAGGCCTGAGAACATGGAGCACAGAAAGCAAGAGCAGATCAATGTGCCAGCTCAGCAGTTAGGCAGGAAGAGCAAAATTCTTCCTTCCTCCACCTTTTTGTTCTTTTCAGGTCCTCAACAGATTGGATGATGACCACCTACACTGGCGAGTGCAACCACTTTACTGAGTCCACTGATTCGAATGCTAATTTAATCCAGAAATACCCTCCCAGATGCACTCAGAAATAATATTTAGACAAATATCTGGTTACTCCATGATCCGTCAAGTTGACACATAAAGTTAACCATCACAGTAAGTTAAACATAGAATTACCATATGATTCAACAATTCCACTCCTGGTACTTATCCTGAAGAATTGAAAACAGGTGCTCAAACAAAAACTTGTACAAGAATATTCATACAGCGCTATTCACAGAGCCGAAAGGTAGAAACAATTCATATGTCTACCAGCTGATAAGTGGATAAACAAAATGTGGTATATCCATACAATTGTATATTATTCAGTCATAAAAATGAATGGAGCGTTGACACATACTACAACATGAATGAACTTTGAAAGCATTATGCTAAGTGAAAGAAGTCAGGCACAAAATACCACATGTTGTATGGTTCAATTTACATGAAATATTCAGAATAGGCAAACCCAGAGACAGAAAGTAGATTAGTGATTCTTAGGGTTTTGAGGTAGAGAGGGGAATGGAGTGACTTCTTCATGGGTACGGGGTTTCCTTGGAGGTGCTGAAAATGTTCTGGATAGAGGTGATGATTGCACAGCATTGTGAATGTACTAAACATTACTAATGGCAAATTTTATGTTATGTGTATTTTACCACAATACAAAAAGTTAAGATTTCCTAAAAATGTTTTTTTGGCCTGCCACTCGCGGTCTCTTCAACCTGAAGCTGCTGTGAAGAGATTCTCTTTGACTCTAAAACAGTCCTCAGCCACACACCTTTGTCACCTTAACCCAATCCTCCCATGAATAATTCTAAAAATAACTAATAATTGTGTGCCAGGAATATTTTACTTATTTCTTAATTACTTACAAAACTCCTGCTATGTGACACCCTCTATATAAGACATTGAGATAGCACAGTGAACAAGACAAATGAAGAATCTACTCTCAGAGAATTTAAATCATAGGAAAGAGGCAGACAGGAAATAGATAAATGAAATAGATAATTTCACAAGTGCCCAGTGTTATGAGGATAATAAAACAGTGACGTGATGGAGAATGATAGGGAGATGGGGAATCTAGTTGAGCTGAGATTCTGAATTCAGGAAGGAGCTAGTTAGGAGAAGAGCCTTCCAAGCAAAGGGAACTCATGTGCAAGAATCCAAGGCAGGGAAGGCTTTGGCTTGTTCAGAAAAGGCTAGAGTGGCTGAAGCATAGTAGGTGGGAAGTGTAGGAATCAGATCCTGTAAGGGCTATAAGTTTATTGGGAAGCTGTTGGAGGGTTTTAGGCAAGAGAAACCATGATCTGATTGGTGCTTTAAAAAGACCACCACTCTGGCTGCTGTGTGGAGGTTTTGTAGGATTCAGAGTGGAAGTGGGGAGACCAGGTAGGAGAAAGAGTTTGTGTTAGATTCCACATGAGAGACAGTGGTGGCCAGAGCTGTGTGGGAGTTTTAGAGGTGGAAAAATCACCCAAGACTCCTTGCCCTGTCCCCTGCTTCCCATTTTTGGGCCACTCCTGCCTTTTGGACATAATGTGTGATATCCTGTTCTCCAAACCCAGCCTCAGGACCCTGCCCCATCATGACTTTCCTGCCAGTACTTTAGCAGGAACTACCCTGTCCTGGTCTGCTTGTGAGCACAGAGAGGCAGGGCACATCCCTAACAGCAACAAAAACAAGAAATACAAGAAAGGACAGGGCTTCCCTGGTGGCGCAGTGGTTTGAGAGTCCGCCTGCCGATGCAGGGGACACGGGTCCGTGCCCCGGTCCGGGAAGATCCCACATGCCGCGGAGCGGCTGGGCCCGTGAGCCGTGGCCGCTGAGCCTGCGCGTCCGGAGCCTGTGCTCCGCCACGGGAGAGGCCACAACAGTGAGAGGCCTGCGTACCGCCAAAAAAAAAAAGATGAAAGGAAGGACAGTAGCCAAGACTTCTTCTATTTTCCAGAATGTGGGCTCTGTTACAAATACAGTGGTCCAGACACTTCCTGTTTATGAAAGGAGGTCCTGCAGTTCAGAGCAGGGCTTGCTTTCAAAGGAGGCTTGGGCTCTGTTGTGATTCCATGCAGGCGATCCCCACAGGCCACAACTTCATCCTAACTTGGCAAAGCAGTTTCTTTATCCCATTAGCAAGGGTGGGCCCCAGACTGGGTTGCCCAGCTTCTGGGTCCCCTCTATTTTTCCTTCTGCTCATTCTGAAATTGAACCAGAGGCAGATAAAGTGGACAAGGAACCCAAATTAAACAGAGGATTTGAATGGAGGGAAAATGACACCCAGTAAGATATGCCTTGGAAAACAAAACCCCTTCACACTTCAAGTTCCTTAGGGAAGGCCAAGGTCTTAAAGAAGAAGATGCCTCACGTGGATTCCACGTTTAAAGAAAAATATTACCTTTGGTGTAACAAGAAGTCAAAGGCCTACAAAGTAAGATTCAGGAGCTTTTGTGTGATGAGAGAGAGCTGAGAGCTACAGGAGGCTTCCAGTTATTCTTATTTCAGTGGGTATAAGAAATTGGAAAGGAAGAGTGGCTGAAAGCTCCCGCGGTCTCTTGCAGAAGTTTGAAGATACGGCAGTGAGAGCCTGAACAAAGGTCACCCTAAATTTTTAAAATTTATGAGCAGAGATAACCAGAGAGCATGTCCAGGCTACTGAGTGAAAGAAGCAGTAATCTAAGTGGATTGAACATGCAAGTTTAGTATTGTAATAGAACAGAATTTACCGGCAGTTCATCTGACATACATAGCTAATGGAGTGCCTAATCATGACTGTGCTTTGGGGTAGTTAGGCATAAATGGTAAACTGTTTACATAATTAAGTGTAATTGTTTTTACTTTTACATAACTGAACGCATTTTAGCTTTTCTTTTCTCACTTTAGGTTTTCCAGTATCCATACTGCTATTAGGATGGCTGATTTTCCCTGATATTAACACAATTATCACCATCCTAAGGAAGACCCAAACCAATGAACGTATGAATGTTCAGTCTCTCTCTTCTGCCTACTCCTAAGACTTTAGATATCACTTGTCACCCAAAGAGGTTCCTTTTTGGTTAGAACAGTTATTGGGGCTTTCTGTGCAGAAGGAGAAAGAAGAAAAGAAAACCCAATACTGAAAAATTAGTGAAAAGTTTGCAGAGGAAATTGCAGAAGTGCTGTTTAAGGGAGTTGGGTGATAGACAAAAGAGCGATTCTTTGAGTGATCCACTATTGCATCAAGAAACACAAGTAAAACCTTCAAGTTATTTTGAAATTTCTTTTGACTGCTGGATATTTTTTTTTTTACCGTGATACAGCTTTGAAACTGGACCACGTGGATCACGACATTATACTGAGATATATATATATATATATATCTGTTAAAGGTCTCAGATCTTACTCCATAATTATTTGAATTCCATCTTCTGTCATTCCCAGACTATATGCCAGGGCTGCGGACCACTGTGCTCTATCCAGTTCTACTCTGCCAGTCTCTCTCAAATGAGGATTTTCTTTTCCGTATGGGGAAAGCTTTGTGCACAGAAATGACTATTTACAGCTATTTGGTCGATTATAACTGCTAAAATCATAAATCCTAAAATCTAGGTTTTCTCATTTCTTTAGGTTCAATTTATAAATGGTGTAATTTTATTTAGAAAACTAGCAATTCTATCTCAAAAGAAAAATACAACTTGTCTTTTTACTTTGTATTATGTTCAATTATAAATTTAACAGATTAGATGTCACTAAATGGTCCAACCCATTTACGAATTAATTAAAACATCTTAAACATTTTATGATGGAGCTTTGATCTGTCAGCTTGGCTAGGCTACAGTCTTCCAGTTAATTAACCAAACATTAATCTAGGTGCTGCTGTGAAGGGATTTTGCAGATGTAATTAGCACACTTATTCAGTTCACTTTAAGCAAGGGAGATTATTCTGGGTAAGCCTGACTTAGTTTAAAGCCCTTAAAGGCAGGGCTGAGGCTTTCCCAGGAGGAAAACAAAAAAAAAAGAACTCCTCCTGTGGACAAAGCTTTTGGCCCATGTTTATGGAGTTCCAGCCTACACGTGATCTTCTCCCCTAATGACCTTCCTAACAGACCCCAGACT
The DNA here is from genome assembly GCA_004363435.1 of Platanista minor. Lineage (NCBI taxonomy): Eukaryota > Metazoa > Chordata > Mammalia > Artiodactyla > Platanistidae > Platanista > Platanista minor. Next base: position 13,311 of record RJWK010031440.1, on the reverse strand, counting down.
TGCTTAGCCATAGTCCACAATCACACAGGCCAATTTCTCTGTGATAAACCACACACACACACATCATACGTCCTCCTGGATCTGCTTCTCAGAGACTGATAACACATTTCAAATTTGTCAAGCCGATTCTCTCAAAAACTTCAAATACCTGACAGGGCAGACTTACAATCCCTGTAAGCAAAACTTCTATTAATCTAATAGAAGAAATTAAAACAAAACAGGTTTTCTTAAGCTTGCAAAACTGTTTACAAAACTAATCATGTTCTTTTTTCAAATTAAAAAAAAAAATCACAGATCTAATAATTGAGAATTGCAAATTAAAATCACAAAGCAAAGATGCCAGTTTCTCTAAGTGTTGAATTTTCTCAATATTTCAAATGCCTAAAATAACGGATACAATAGATTATGAAGCTTTCATGACATTGTTAATCAACTATACTCCAAAATAAAATTAAAATTAAAAAAAATAGATTGTGATAATTTAAAATTTTTCCCCAAAAACCCAAAATATAATAACTATAGGTTTAATTTACTTCATTATATCTGTATTTATTTGTATAAGTTGCCAAAGTTATAACATCACTTACCCAACTTTTTAAAGGTCATAAAAGTAAATTTGAATTTGAATCAGGGTAAGAGAATTTATAACTCAGGCAAATGGTACAAATAGTAACCTCAGCCAGCCTAAAATAAGTTCAAGAGATCTCATTTCACAAAGGTGTCAGAAAGCTTTAAAGACAAATACTTATGAGAAGTATCTGAACATGAATTTCAGTTTGACCTAATAAGGTAAATTCTATTTGAATCTTCCCTGTTTTGACAGAGGAAAAACTGCCAAAAAGCTAGAGGTGTCTGAAGTGGAGAGAAGAGGATGTCAATGAAAGGAAACAGGGACAGAAAAGAGAGGCCAGAGTTTAGGGAACTGAACCAAAGAAGGACAAAAATTTGTCATAACCTTCATGAAAACTACGACATAGAGAGAGCTGATGCTGTGCAAATGGAAAGCAAGGGGGACATTTAAGAAAGCTTCCTGTAGAAAAATTGGCAAAGCTTGGTGAGGACACAGGAAAATTCTAGTATAATTTGAGAAGCAATGCTTCAGGTCAATGAACTGATTGTAAATACTACCTATATCTCAACTTTACGAAAACTGTGTAGGATGTAAAGTTTTGTTTTTTAAGGAAAATGTCTCCAGAAAAAATTTCCAAGGGAGAAGGGAAGGGAGGGGAGGAAGGGAAGGAGGGAAGAAATGGGAGGGAGGGAGGGAGAGAAGGGAGGAAAGGAGAGGAAGGGAAAAGGGAAGAAATGAAAAGAAAAACCACCAGAAGAAGAAAAACACTTCCAAGGCTGAGGAAGAGAAGTCTGGGGTCTCAGAGGCCAGGAGAACTTCCAGGGGAGGTGAGGCCCCTGGGACCACAAGAAAGGAAACAAGAAAAGGCCTTGGGTTAAAGGATCTAAACTGAACTTTGCATAAAGTTTTGAGAATGTGGATTTAGAGGCTGGTAGGGATGAGAGTAGCCGAAGATGTAAGAACATCGGGGAAGAGAAAAAAGAATTTTCCAAAGTGTTATTAGATTCCCTTTCATTTCCTTTGAAAATTCAAATAAAGCCTGGAACTGCATTTTAGAAACTTGCGCTGGCTGGACTGTGCGTCTAACTACACCAACAGTCTGAGTCTGGGCCACTAGGCAGCCTGGTATTTATTCAGATCACATATTTTGGAAAGTGATTCACGAAATTCTTAGATGCAGAAATGGAGAAGAATACTTTCTGTTGCTTGAAAAAAGTACAGATTTATCAGTTGCTTTTCCAGCAAAGCCAGTCTGCTTTACAAGGGGTCATCTCTTTCCTTTTATTCGGGGACAAGAAACCTATCTGCCTTTTGTAGATATACTTCTCAGGCACCGCATTAAGTAGGTTTCAAAGAAAATTTATAATACTGGTGGTAGTGTCCATTTATTTAATAATTCATTTAGCAGACATCTGTGAAGAAGCTATCCCGTGCTCAGCACTGTGCTAGGTTCTGAGATTAGGGAGATAAGACACAGACTCTTTCTTTGAGAAATTTGCAGCCTGGTGGGCAAGATTGTGATCTGATTCTTCCAGTCTTTTTGGAAATTAGCAGCAACTATTAAAAAGCATACAAATTTCGCCCAACCCAATAAATCCATTCTCAGAAATTTGACCAAATGAAATCATTGAAAATCCTTTTTTAATTTAATTTTTAATTAATTTCAATTTAATTGAAAATTTTAATGTTTAATAGCTTTAGTCAGCCAGATGTCAGTTCAAATCCTGTTTCTGCCACTTACTAGACTATGACTTAGCTTCCCTGGAGTTGTGCTATCAGTAATATAAGAATAAGGATTCTAGCACATGAAGTCATTGTAAGTCATTGTAATTAACTGAGACATGTAGAGTTTATCACTGTGCCTGGAACATGAAGATGCTTAATAAACAATCATGAAGATGGTCTCCCCTGAACCACAGAAGGGTTACAACTACATAGAAGTTTATAAACATGAGAACGAGGCTGAAGAAACATGTGCCCTTTGGATTTTTTTTTTTTTTTAATTTCCTACAGTGTTGTTCTGTAGATGAAACTTTGAGCTCCAGATTCTGAATTATATTAATATATTTCATTGTGTTGGGGAGTGTGATTGTTTTTCTTTTTCCAAAGGCGAAACACATTTTGAAACAGAATAAAGAAAGAGCAACGCTTCTCGGTTTCAGTGCATCCTTGCGGTTGGATGTTCAGCCTCACTACATTAGCCATGCAGTTATTAGCCACTCCATAAACATTTATTGAAGATCTGTGATGGGCCAGACACTGGGCCAGTGACTGCACATTCAGAATGAAATGATGTGATTCTTGCCCTCAAGGGGTCTATTTCTGGTATTTACAGACAAATAAATCTATTATTACAGAGCAAGTAAATCCTGCCACAGAATTATGTCTACTATGGGAGCCTGGAGGAGAGGCGCCTAAACCAGACTGGTTGGTTAGAGAGGGCTTCCTGAGGTCGTGCTTAAACCTAGTTGTGAAGGATGATGAGGAGTAGCTAGATAAAAAAGCAGAGCAGTCATGCCAAGAAGAAAGAAAAGTATATGCAAGGCAAAGAAACAGCATGAAGGATCACGGACAGCCAAAAACAATCATTCTGCACTTCACATTTATATTATGTTCTCTGGAATTGTTCTTCAGATGAATTTAAACCAGTTTTCTCAATAATCAATTTTTCTCACCAGAGAAGAAAGGAAGATTTAACTCTGACATCACCCCCACATATTCACCACTTTGCTCCTTGATGGTGGCCTCTCTCCAAGAAATCCAGAACAATAACAATGACCCAGAAGAGCGGGGAGGAGAGCATCACCTAGTACATTGGTTTTCTTGGCCATGTTAGTCTGGCAGAAGGTGGACTCCACTGGAGGAACCAAGAGCCCTGAACCTTTACCCAAAACGCATCTGCATAGTTTTCATTTAGTGCCTTTCACCTCCAATCATGAACTTTTCAATTGCATAAAGGTGAGAAGTGGGGAGGGGCAAATTGAGAACACCTGGCTAAAAGGGCATATTTTATGATAATATACTGAATGGGGTCACATCTCACATAGGGTCTAGTTTTAATGTTTAGACATAAGACACACAATGAGTGTGGTCAAAAGTCCTTTCTTGAACATCTCGTAAGCCACCCACAAAAAATAACGTGCATGTTTCACGTTGACAACACTGTTCTTCAGTATTGTGCGTGTATAAATGTATAATGCATACAGTAACAGAAGTCTATAATAAATGGCCTATATGCAAAATAAAATTTAAGGCATTTTCATGTAAATTATTTAGAAGAGCACTTGGAGAGTTGAATTTAAAAACTTAAACTTATGATGGGTCTCTGTAAATCCCTATTCAATGCTTAATGTCAATCCAGGAACCTAGGATTTTTACAGGCCTAAGGAATTTATTCCAGCAGAGAGAGAGCACTGGACTCGGAATCAGAAGACCTGGGATCAAGTCCTGCCTCAGTCACTTATTAACCAAAAGGGCCTAAGGGTTTATAAATCCTTTGGTGTCAAAGCCTTTGTAGTGTTTGTTCAAGAAAGAAAAAGTTCATGTCTCTATTTGACATTTGATGTGTTGACACCATGCACCAGACGTGGGTATACAAAAGCCCTGGGCTGCCCAGCCAGGAACCCATGACTTCTATCCCTTCCTGTGCTTAGTAATAAAAACTAATCAAGGATTTTTAAAATTCCCTTGGGTACCTTCACTCATTCTCTTATTCACTGCTCAATAAATTTTTAGACTATTTTTAGAGCTGACTATTTTTAAACTATAACACAATTTTTAAGCAGAGTTAAAGAGGTTTCCCCACAGCTTCATATATGGAATGAAAGACAGCCACAGGACTCATAACGTATACGACAAGCTGACCCCAAGTTATTTTTCAGAAACCGAGTCTCATTCAGCTTTGACAATGACTGAGTTCCAAAATTAGGGAACAGAGCAAACAACCAAGTTTTAGCCTATCTGCCAAACTGATACTAAGAGGGAGGAAAAAAAGAGGGAGATGGAGACAGATGGAGGAAATGAGGATCAACATTGCCCCACTGGCTGCACCCTGAGAGTTTTAGGAAGTCATGTGTATGATCATCACTGTCTCAGGTCCACTCATACGTGGATCCCTCAGAACTTAGGAAAACCAGCTAACTTTAATCTTAACCTCTACACACTGTAACAGAGACGGTCTTTTTTTTTTTTTGAATGGCTATATTTCATTTTTCAAAGATGGTTGGTAAACTGGGTTCCATTTGGGATTTCTAAGATACCCTGGGACTGTTTTCCAAATAATTCAGGCTCAAGAAAACTGCCAAGTGTGCTTTGTCGTTTGCTTTTGTTTTTCAAATATGGGTAACTTAATCCATATGTTGCTCATTCATAAAAATCTCTACAATGCAGTTTAAGATTTTTTGAGCCACTCGTTTTCCCGGGGGATCCTGGGGCTTACTTAACACTTTTCTAGAAACTATTTTTAAATCAGATTTCAAAACAGGAGGCTCTCTTTTTCTTATGAAATCTGGATCCTGAAATTTTAGGTTGGGTTTGAAAAGTGCTTCCAAATGTTGTGCCTTTTATTTTGTTTGTAGGCCACTTGGTCTGAGACCCATTTTAGTGGGTGAGTCTTCTCAGCTTTGTATGGAGCTTAAAATCTGTTTTAGGGGAAGTAGGACAACTAAAGAATGCAAGCAATATTAGTCAGATCTCATTTCACAACTTTTTTTAGGAGCAAGAATCCCAGGAGCTAATGGAAAGATCCTAAATTTCCTTCTGTATGTGCAGGCTGTATTTTCCCAGGGAACTAAAGTTTCATTTAGAAAATTACTTTTTCAGGGTTCTCATTATGCTACTGCCCTGGAAGGTTAACTCACATCATGCAGACATGAAGTGACATGTCTGTTTCAGCAAGAAGAATCCTCCCCCAATGGATGTGGCTCAAGTTCTAACCTCAGAGAAGTTGTTTTGCTCCCAGGCAAAGGCCTCCTTCAAGATGCCAATTCAGAAGCTCTGCCTTATTTCCTCCGTTTTCCAACTTTTATCTTCTCAAAGATAAAATCTGTTTCAAGAACAGCACAGAAATCTGTTCTCACCCCCATTTCTCCCTGCCTCGCGGTCACCCTCCACTTTCTTTGGTCTGAAACCAACTGTGTAAATGAATTCACTTCTACATTGCTAATTGCTGTGGAAACTGAGAACTCAGAGGCTGCAAATGCGGCTTTGTTTTTCTTGACATTTTAAAGTAGGGCTAGTCTTTTAACTGCCTTGGGGGGAAAGAATACTACCCAAATGGAAGAGGACTGAGAGAATTCCCTCTCACATCGTGATTAAATGTAGGGCTTCCGAGGGACTGCCTGTGTTAAAATCCCAGCTCCACCACTTACTAGTTGTGAGACCTCAGGCAAGTCACTTTACTCCCTCTGTGCATCAGTTTCCTCATATGTCAAATGGGGATGGGTACAGTACCGACCCAAAAGGATTATTATGAGCAATGAGTGAAATTGAACAGGCATAAAGTCAGGCATTCAAAAAGCTCTAGCATTACCAGGATCTCTCTCCCTTATGACTAGCTGGCCCCTCAGCTAGCAATGCCCTTCAGAGAATTCTCAAAGATTTGTTTGAAGAGACGTACACTCCATGTGTGCTTCTACCTGCCGTTTATTCCACAAATATCTGTGAAGCTCTAGGTATGTGGCAGACTCTGTGATGTGTTGATGTATTATTTTGTTCCTAAAAATGCAGACTTGAGACTCACTTTCATCAAATGGTAACAAAGAAAACCAAATGCTCGCCTCTGTCCTTCCCCAGCTTCTGTCTGAATCAGAGTGCTGAGGCTGGGAGGACCCAATTTCTCCCAAAGGCTTCTCCTACACCAGAGACTCATTAAATGAAAATGCATGGGTGCTTCGGAGAGAAAAGGGCTGGAACATATCAGCACTTTTCAGTAACAGCGTCCACCTGGTAGACCCAGACTCCTGACCCAGCTAAGAAGCCCCTTTTGCATGGAAAGAGCCCACACCGCTGAATGGGACTAAGTGATGCGTTCCCTCCCAGGTGCCCAGGGACCCATGCACACTACTCATTAGCTGTAAATGGTAGCTACGCGTGGAAATCCCAGCCCACTGAGGAGAGAATACAACCCTAAGGAACCATAAATCACCTGCATTGATTCTAAAACTGACTGAGATGTGGCTGGAGAGTTGTTTGTTCAGAATTTAATTTGAATCACCAGCCATTAGATGGGCCTTTATTTGGTGTTGGACTGCTGCATTTCTAGCTACTGAAGCTGACTCAGGTGTTCCCGAGGTTTTTGTCTTCCTCCCACCCCTGCCCCTCACCCCCATCCCCCAGATTTGTAGGCAAAGAGAGTGGAATACATTTCTTTCAAACCTTGCTTCTGCCTGTGTTGAAAAGCACTCATGTCAAGGGGGAAACATGCCAATCAAGTGACACGGTAGATTTTGGTGCCTGCAGCAACTGCTGAATTCACAGCTGGGCACAGCTGGATGTGGGTTAGGTTTGGCCTCTTCCAGTGGTGACCTTTCTATGCCCTTATAAAGACCAAGGCCCAGTGAAAAATACAGCCCAGTGTATTTATAGCTGTTGGATGCATTTCCAACAGCAGGCGAAACAAAAGAGAAAATATGAGCCCCTTATTTCCAGCCCTCGGTTAACTAGCCACCTGAAACTCTGACCTCAGAACTTCTCACCTTCCTGCTCTGTGCCTCCTGCATCCATATTAGCTGCTCACTGTACCAGGCTTAGTCTGAGCCATCCCATGATCGTACTCCATCTCCAAGTGCGTGGTGTTCATCCTCTTCATCCACACCTTCCCTCTCTCCCATGTCCCCGTCTGGCTCAGGTGATTCCTCTCCTGCTCCTTCACTCACTCCCTGCCTCAGTTGTCCATTAGCCTGCTTCTGGCTGCACTTGTCTTCCTGATGTAGCTTGGGCTCTGAGGTCAGCCACATTCAGGTGACCTTTACTCATTCATCCCTTTCAAATGCTTTCACACCCAAATGGTAACACCCATGCCCCACCACTCTAACCATCTGTAGAATATGTTCCATTTCTGAGTTTGTTCCACAGGACTTGGAGAGACGTCTTGAATCAACTATTGCAATTATAACGTGCCCATATAGGTCATCCTTCCAGGCTCTCCTCCAATGCCATTTCCTTTTAGATGTCCTTCTTGATAGTCTCAGCCAGATTTGACTTCTCCTACCTGTGACTGCCCACAGCTCTTTTCTCATCAGCCTTTTACATCCTTACACCTTTCAGTGTATCCATTGTCTAAATAGTCTTATCTTTCCTGCAAGATTATGACTCTCTGAATGCAGGAGTTATGTTTTATTCCTCTCAAGCCTACTCTTTTGCTTTTGCCATTGTACATGTGTTTCAGTTAATTAATTTGGACTGAGCAACCAAATTATCACTTGACAATACTGGTAATCTTCAGCCTCCACACATTAGACATTCATAAACCAGTGCTTTTTATACATGATATTTGCAACAAGTATTTCTACATATTTCTTTGCCATTATGGCTAAGTCGTGAAGCTTGAATAAGTAAGAGAGAAGCTAAAATTGAGGAAAACCCCACCCAACAAAAAGAGGAATAGCAGTCCTTTAGCAAGGAAAGGGGACTTCAAAGAGCAGAAGAGGGGCTTCCCTGGTGGCGCAGTGGTTGAGAGTCCGCCTGCCGATGCAGGGGACACGGGTTCGAGCCCCGGTCCGGGAAGATCCCACGTGCCGCAGAGCAGCTGGGCCCGTGAGCCATGGCCGCTGAGCCTGTGCGTCCGGAGCTTGTGCTCCGCAAGGGGAGAGGCCGCAACGGTGAGAGACCGGCGTACCGCAAAAGAAAAAAAAAAAAAAGAGAAGAGGAAGGAGATCAGAAATGGGAAGATACCGACTCGCCCAGGATTCAACTCGTTTGGGTGGGGTTCAGTGAGAAGTTTGAAACCTTGGATAAGTTAGAGAGGAAGGTAGAGAAGCAGAAATTCTAGTTTACTATGGTTATGCCAGATACTACAGTCTTCATAAGGAGACGTGAATCCAACATAGAGTCACCTAGGAGTGGTGTACAAGTGGTGGCCTCAGAAAATTGGGTAGAGAGAGAGCCTGAATGAGCATATTCATTCGTATATACAGTTGACACTGGAACAACGTGGCTTAGAGGTACCAACCCTTGACTGTTTGAAAATCCACTGATAACTTCACAATCAGCCCCGTGGATGTAGTTCTATAGTACATATTTATTGAAAAGAAAATCCTAGTATGAGTGGACTGACGCAGTTCAAACCCATACCGGTCAAGAGTCACCTGTATATATACAGTTGTGGAAAAAAAAATTAAGCAATTTCCTCCATTTCTACTTGAGAGACCCAGCAAGTTCTAGCATGACAATATAAAGCTGTAGGCTGAAGTGATCACCCATGGTGGCCCTATGCCGGGCTGGGAATGATCTTTGGACCTAGTTTTCCTATCCACATGGTCAGCTGGTGGCTGCCTTCTGCCCCATCTCTGGCCCCTGTCAAAGCCTTTATTATCTCCTGGATTGTCCACATTCAGGAAGTCAGTGTCTGAGCAAGATTACAATTAGTGATTTTATGCTTTTCAAATGCCTGATCTGCTATCTAGTAGCTTTGCGACCTTGAGCAAGTTTCCATGTCTACAAATTGAGGATCATGATTTCTGTGACACTTAACTATTGTTGTAATCAAGAATTAATACACCACATGATGAATCTGGCTTGGTACACCCAGTAGACTGCATTATGAAATCAGAGTTATACTCCTGCCTTTCCTCTATCTGCTACATGTCTTGGCTGCTTCCCATACCTGTGCTCTCTACTTTATTCCCTTCCACCCTTTCTAGGGACTGGACACCACAATTATCCTTCCTCCCTCCAGGACCATTCATGGTCGTCTCTTTGTTGTGGTTTACCCCTTAATCATCTAACCTGCCCTTGTCTTCCCTATCCTGAACAAAAATCTTCTCAAGCTACAACTGTCTTGCCTTGGTCTCATACTTTCACTTCCAAAATGATTGTTAAGGGTGTTCAGCTACCTGCTGACTCTAGGTCACAGCCTACAGTTCCTTAATTAACTGTAATCTAGGTTCTATCCTGACCATTCTACTTGAAAATGCCCTTTCTCTTGATTCTCATCAATGACCTAGTATCGATATAGCCCCGGTGACCCACCCTTCCAAAAATATTACTTACATCCTTGAATCATGACACTTCCCTTTCTAGAAATGTCAGTGCTTTTGGGTAAAATTCTGAGTCTTCACTTTGGCATTTGCTTTCCATGACCCCAATTTATCTCTCTACACCTGATATTGCCATAAAGACGAAATTAAAATAAAGGGTTCCATGATCAAATAAAGTACAGAAAACTTTGCTTACTATTCCCTTCTTAGAGATTCTGAATGTATATTGTGATATTAAAGGCTCTATGAGGAGCTCTGCAGGAAAGAAAACTTAATAAGTAATTGCCTATTGCTCAGTAATATCCACAACATATTTTTATGACTATTTGACTTTTTTACTGTACAAATCTTGTTTCAAGTTGTTTTTGAGCTACTAAAATAAAGGTTTTGTGCTCTGTATTTGTTTGCATCCCTCCCCGAGTCTGTTCTAGGACTTAGACATAGTATGTGACCAATATCAACTGGATTTCCAGGTTGCTTTCTGTCACTAGTATAAGCATGACTTTTTCTTGCTTTAAAAAATTTAATTTACACCACATTTGTCTGAGATGAATAGGAAGGCAATGAACTATAAAGTCTCTATGACACTGATATTTTCTTTGACTCTCCCAAATGCCTCATTTCTCCGTATCCTATATGACTTGAAGGAAGGAAGAACAGACTTTTAAAATCACCTATGGAACAGACACGATTTGTACACATATTTACCGATGATAAACTGAGGGTCAGAGCCACCCACCAATTAAGTGACATTGTCGGTATTCAAATTCAGGAAGGCTGATTCTAAAAATCTCTGCTCTTTGCACAAAACCGAAGCCTTTACAAATAGTAAGGCACACAGAAGTAACACGCAAATGCTGTTTGATGAAAAGGGAGGTCACCCAAGAAAAGAACACCATTCGTCCAGTGGCCTGTGTGACCATATTTGCCAAGAGTCGTGTGAGGAGCAGGAACTGTAGGTACCAGCTGCCAAGTCCCGGTCTTAAGCCATGAAGAACCAGAATGAAGGAAGACTGAACAAAGCAAAAAAAAAAAATCAATAACGTGATCAAATTGCCTCAGCTCCTGCAAAGCTATTTGCTCTAGGAAACAAAAATAAACTGTAAACTGTTTTTCTCTCCTTGACTTCATGCTGATTACCTGGTATCACGAAAATTTGACTCAACTATATGGCAAGCAGGTTGTCTGTTGCAGAAGATAATGAAAGAAGAAACTGTAAGATTCCATTAGAGCCACTGACTGTGTTTTATTCTTTTCCACCATGTGTTTCCCACTTTCTAACAATTAAATGCATGAGTATTCATTGAATGCTACTTGAATGAATGAAAATAGGTTTATATAAGAGAACTACTTACATTCCCTACCAACCCCTTAATTAGTTGCAGCAGCCTCAATATCTATGAGGAACAAGGCATTTACAAGTAAAATCCTTTCAAAATTTGTATTCTGAAAAGAAGAAATATATCAAATTGCTTGTGGATGGCTGAGTACATCAGTCATCAACATGTGAATATTTCTACACATATGACTAATATTTCTATGGTGCATTATCACAACACCTAGTGTTCACTCAACACTTCTGTGCATTCCTGATCTCAGAAACAAGTCAAACTTTATCTTGTGGGTCTACATTGAGTGTCAAGCCCTACTGATGGAAAAACCTGTCCGCCTACAGGACACTGATAATGTTCCTTATATGTGACCTGGTAAGTCAGAACAGTACAGTGAAAAAAAAGTGGCTTGGTGGCAGCATTTCACTAGATGTTAGAATGACATGGTCAGAAATAAAATAAGAAACCGTTTGTCCTTGGTGCTTTTCACAGAGGATTCTTGGACCTTCTATGAAACCCCAGTTCTGTGAGGCTTTTTCTGCGAAATTACTGGCAGATAGGAACTTTTCAGCTAACACATGTCAAAGCCTCTGCCAGGAATGTAAACTGTACAATAATTTTTTTATGTCTTTAGACACCTAGAACAGAAACCTTAAACACCCAAGTGTCAAAATAAGACAGATAACCCAATAAATTTGCTAGAGCAGGGACAGGGAAAACAAACACAGCCTTCTGTTATACGGATGTCTGTTAACTCACTCCAACCACTAGCCTGAAACCTTAGCCTGCCACACGTCTTTCCTGTCGGGCTGTTTATTTAGACTCCTGTAAAGCCTCTCGGCACCCATTTTTAATTTTCAGCTTGCTTCTTGTCAGTTTTCTGAAGAGCATAGCAAGATCCACTGTTTAACAAAAACAGAGAAATCAGGGAAGGAGGAGATGGATGGTGGGACATGGTGGGTGCAAGCACCCCCTGGCAAGTGTGAGAGGACTGCATTCCTGGTCCCATTTGTTTGTAACGGGCTGCAGGGGTTGCCAACTGGGGTCATTCCATCATGCATGCTTGGGCTTAACTCTATGACCATCCTCAGGAAGGGTTTTGCTTCATTCCGTGTTATATTCTGCATTCACTCATGAAATATTCTGTCCGTGCTCTTTGGTAATGTGGGTAAGAAAAAGAATCTTCAGTGGCAATTCATTTCATTCTGGTAGCTTCCTATTCTTGATTAGAGGGCTCCAGAAGGCTGCAAGCAATCATCTTGTCCCTGTAAAGAGGAAAGATAACAGACTTTTGAATTCAAAGATCACCATCAGGGAGTGTTATTTTTCTTCAGTGTGACTGGTAATCCATGAAGCAGCACTCTTTAGCAAGGAACTGTTACCCTCAAAGTGCTGGACCTGATCTATGGGTAAAGTGAAGATATTTTGTGAACCAAAACTTGGAATTCAGAGTCTCACACGAAATAATTGTGGCAGGTTCCAACTCAAGAGGCAGTTGGGGAGATGAAGTGTGGGTGCCTCAGGTACTGGAATTTACAGGCATTTTGATGACTTCGGGGAGCAAGATTAAAGACTATTTAAAACCAGGCTGCTTGCTCTGCAAAAGCATGGCTTATGGTCTCTGCAGTTATGGGAAATATAAAATTTCTTCATCTCTGCACTGTCTCTTGGCTCCCACCCTTGTGTAGTTGGAAGCAATCTCTCAGTTCCCTAGGAGTCCAAAGACTCAATTTATACTTCTTTTATAGTGTTCATCAGTTTCTACAGTGAATAGTAATTTATCCCAGAACATAGTGACTTCTTTAAAATTGTAAGGTTGTCAGGGGCTGGGGGGCAAGAGAAGGAAAGAAAGAGGTTCTTAAAAACAAAAAGAAGGTAAATTGCACCCATAATCCCGTTGCATATGTGTGTGTGCACATGTATGTGTGCACGCCTGCATGTATGTGCATATAAAGGAAGAGGCGACAGTTTCAGATCATCTCTAACATAAAATCCCACCCCTCGGGCTTCCCTGGTGGCGCAGTGGTTGAGAGTCCGCCTGCCGATGCAGGGGACGCGGGTTCCTGCCCCGCTCCGGGAGGATCCCACGTGCCGCGGAGCGGCTGGGCCCGTGAGCCATGGCCGCTGGGCCTGCGCGTCCGGAGCCTGTGCTCCGCAACGGGAGAGGCCACAACAGTGAGAGGCCCGTGTACCATTAAAAAAAAAAAAAAAA
>RJWK010031439.1:20000-24209 GCA_004363435.1 Platanista minor | reverse complement strand
GCGCACAGTCTTTCTCTGGTTGTGGCGAGACGAGGCTACTCTTCGTTGTGGTGCACGGGCTTCTCATTGCAGTGGCTTCTCCTGTCGCGGAGCATGAGCTCTAGGCACGCAGGCTTCAGTAGTTGTGGCTCGCGGGCTCTAAAGCACAGGCTCAGTAGTTGTGGTGCACGGGCTTAGTTGCTCCGTGGCATGTGGGATCCTCCCGGACCAGGGCTTGAACCCGCATCCTCTGCATTGGCAGGTGGATTCTTAACCACTGCGCCACCAGGGAAGCCCCTGTCATTTGTCTTTTATGATAGATATCAGTAGATGTTTTCTTTAGTACCAAGTCCTATTTATGTATTATAGATTAAAGATATTTTCATACCTAAATTTACTTTAATATCTTAATCAACCTAAATATATTTTGTATTCATTATTCAACTACAATAGGCACATCATTGAAGGCATCTTTCCCTCTATGATTGGTTTTATTATATGACCATATGCAAACTCTACCATTTACTACATGGTGAGTGTAAAACTTTTATTTTAGTGAGGGCTGTCATACATATTGACATCCAGTCAGTATCTTTATTTCTTATAAATTAGTCCATAAACTTCAAGGTGTACAGATAGTTAAGAGACCCCAAAGTTGACAAATGTAAATATGCATAATCAATTTGAAAAATATACTGTATTAAAAAAAGATAAAATATTCTGGTCCTTTAAGATGTGAGAAGATCAGCTGCCTAGAAACATTGCCTAGCAACAAGATGCTAACCATCCAATGGTTTCTCTAAATATGTGATTAATTATCCTCCTGTTGGCTTCCCAGCTTGTCAAGTTTCCAGTGTGTTAACTTTTTGGTCTCCTGACCAAACATCTCATGACATTACTACTGTCAGTTATTAGGTTCCATCAAAGTGCAGCTCTTCATGAATTTTCTATCAGTACGATATATGTGGAAATTTAGTTCATTTTCCTTCCCTAATTGGGCCCCACAAGCCTTTTATTTGTTTATATTAAGCACTAGTAATACTTTGAGAATGTGTTAATACGAAAATTATAAGCGAGAACAATCTTTGGGTTGATTGATTCTAAATGAAGTTGAATGGTCATTTGATTATGTGTTGATTACGAATGTGTCATTGATAAAGTGTGTTTGTTACATCTGTCTACAATTTAACATATAGAATAGTTTAAATTAAGAAGGAAATTATGAGCTACTTATTCTCGAGATCCTGTGCTCTTTTACCTCGGTCTGTTTAATTTATTTCCTAGGCAGACACCAAAGATATAATGCTTAATTCTCCTTACCAATAGCTCATTGATTGCTTGCTTTTCCTGGGAACCGGGACTGGGACAGAGGAAGGAAACACTACATAAATGTTGATTTCAATAGGATTAATTGTCACAAACAAGGACTGTGAAATGAAAAATCTGAAACTCCTGTTAGGCATTGTAAAGCACTCACTTATATTCCTCTAAAATTTAAATCTGACATTTATTGAGTACTTTCTCTATTGAGAGAGACATTGCAGTAGGTGCTCTTAAACCCACTTTATTTAGAAAAGTAATAAAAATGTTTCTACTTTTGAGTGAAGTCAGAGTTTCAAATAAATTACCAGCCAATTTTGTTTCTCAGTTACATGGTAATATTTTTCATACCACAAACCTTTCATTTATTAACTTCAGTTATCATTCTAGCTGTCAGGTGAATCATGAATCTTGATATTAGAGAAAAAATCATACCCTGAAAAAGTTTTGACTCACTCAGTATCAGTTTGGATGTTTTTTTCTGAATCTTGTTCATGTGGAAATTTAATTCCAGGACATCTTGATTTGAATCAGGTAAACCGATCAAACAAGTTAAAAAGAGATAAATGACCAAGTAAGTTCCGATTTAAACTGAATTTATTAAATGCTTACCAGTGAAATTTCTGGAGATGAGTAGAATATTTAGTGCAAGGCGTAGGTCAACACTCCTGCTTCCCAGTTCTGTCCTTTGTATGACATAATAGCTGAACATTTTACTCTTTTAGGTTGTCAGTTCATAGTGTAGAATTAATGTATTTCAATATAAGCATATTATTTATTATCAAAGGAATTCCCTGAAAATCAATTGCCGGTAGCCATCGAATATCTGTATCTTAGACTGCAGGTCAGTGGGCATCCCCCCGGCATTTCTAACAGGCCTTGAACTTGTCCTTGAGAATGCTCCTTCTCTCTCGGGGACGCTGCTCTGTGTTTTGTTCCTTTGGAAAAGAACATCAACTGTGATGTTCATTCAAAGTTATTCACACGCTGATCCACGTAGTTACCTAACTGATAGACATTTTTGTGCTCCTGAGCTGCTGAGACATTTAGGAAGGTGGTAGGACAGTTCTGCCCACGTGTGCTGTAGCAACTAAAGAACCAGGGAAGTTTTCATCTGCAATTTCTCTTCTCTCCATTCAGATTCATTTCATCCAGGTACTCTGCTCCTGATACATGCATCTTGCTTACGACTTGGGAAAGTATTGGACATGTATTCATAAATACAAATAAAAATATGAAACATTCATCGAGTGCTTTACTATGTGCAACCCTTGTGCTAAACACTTTACCTACACTGCCTTACTCCTTATGCCCAGTCTACAAGTTAGGTCCCCAAACAATTTCACTTTTACTGACGAAGACCCTGATCCCTGGAGAGGTTAACATGCCTGAGACTGCACAGCTGGTCATAAAAGATGGGTTTGAACCCAGGCAGTGAGACTCTAGAACCCATCTTCCCTATCTAGCACTGCACCACCCTGCCTCTGTGAATGGACTGCCACTGTCAGAAACATCTTATCCTAGCTCCTGATAGCATTTTTTTAAAGGTCCAAGTACACACCAGAGAGAGCAAATTCATATACAGCGACTTGAGATTTTCCTGGAAGGCAAAACCTCTGTCTTTTTCCCAAATGCACTTCTGCTTCCTTTTAAATTACCTTCCCACCTGGTGGTCTTGTGAACTGGAAAAGCTCACTATCTTTCCAAACTCTTGGCACTTTATTGAAATTTTCTTCTCTGTTATCTAGTTTACCTCATTTAAAACAACTTTTCCAAAAGTTAAGGAGTAGTTCTTGTGTGGTTTGAATTACACATTTTTTCTTCAGACTATAAGCTGCCTTGAAGCAGATTACTTGAATCATTTTTATTCCCATTAACAATGAGTAGCCACCAACAGCTACCTTTCTGATTTTTCCTCTTACAGGTAAATAACTTCTTCCTACTCTAATGTTGTGCTTTACCATGTCTTATCACTTAATTTATATTGGACGTTACAGTAAGATAAAGATCATTGATGAAATAACTTATAGCAACCTACAGCATTTCCTAAATAGTAGCATGCCCCAGAGGCATTCGATAGCATTATTAAAGCTATTTGATTACTAATTGAGATTATGTATCACCATATAACTGAATACCTGAGGCGTGTAGAATGGTTTCCTAATCTTAATGTCACTTAGCAAATGAAAATGGTGTTGAATCTACTAATGCTGGTTTTCAATTTGCTGAAATTCAGGTTTGTATTAGGAAATATAAGCACATAGCTTCATGGATGTTATGATGAGACATACTGCTCTCCATGACACATTTCTGACTTTAATTCTGGAGCATCAGTCTGATCAATTTTTTTTTTTTTTTTTTGTAGTTCTATTTTGGAAATAAACTTTTAAGTATGGCAGCTATGGAAGGTGTTGAAGGCATTCCAGTGCTATTTGTGGCCTGGAATCAACCAGATGTGTTTAGGCTTGGCACCAGTTTCAAGTTCCAAACACTGGTTAGAAACTGCCTGGAATGCCAAAGGAAATACAGCATTCTCTAGCTGAAGAGTATTTTAACACTCAACAAGTGGCTGACATCTCATGGAAAACTTTAGAGGCAAAACACTATTTGGGGTTAGTTCAGCCTCCATGACATCCATCTTTCTACTTTGTGTTTTCAAATGATTTCTTCTCTAATTTGTATTCTTAGAAGCATTTGGCTGATAAGACATTCTTAACATCATCTTTCCTCTATTCCTGCTTCTGCCTGACTTGGCAGTTTGCTCCTGTTTGAGCCGTAAAGCCTATTTCCAAAGCACCCATTTATGAGGTAACAAGCAGAGGATATACAACTGGCAATGCCAGCGATGATGCCTTCTTGATCACTTTTATACAAGTCCTTCTTTTCAAAATGTACAGAAAAGAATTACCT
>RJWK010031439.1:0-15000 GCA_004363435.1 Platanista minor | reverse complement strand
AGATTTTATAGGGTTAGCCAAAGTTACGGCTCCCTCCTTAACTGTAACTCCACTATTCGGTATTCAGCGACATTTGTTTCTAATGATTAATTGGTTCATTCACTTGGCCATTATATCAGAGTGACCACAACATTCAGATTTATATAATAGCAAACTTTACAAACCTGAATTGGGTAGAGATACGGAATCTCTATATTTCCAGTGTAGGGTAGTTCTTTCTAGACATTTTATGTCAAGGGGACACCCCGGTCAAAGTATTATGGCTTTAAATAGCACTCCCATAAATTAAAAAATTTTATACATGCAACAAAACATTCCTACATTTGAATACATTAAAAAAAAATCACAGGTGACTCATCTGGTCATTTTATATATTGATAAACATTATGACATATATGTGAACACATCAAGAATCATATAGGTGTACCAAGAGGCAATTTCTGCCTCTCTTAAGTATGTACTGACATAACTTAATATACTAAAATGGGAAGGGGCGTTTAGTCACTGAAATATGCATCGTGTAACAAAGATGAAGAAAATACATGGCTTGTGCCCATCATAAAAAAGATGCAGACTGAAGGCTTAGCTTTGGTTTTTATTCAATTAAATTGTTAAACTGTGCACAGTGATTTTTTTTTTAGAACTTGAGACATTTGTGATGTTGGCTGTTTAAATCTTTGTTACCTTCGCTGTGAATTGAAATTGTACATATTTAGTAAATCATGCAGACAAAACAAACTTTTTAGACAATATTTTTATTGGAGAGTTTTCTTTTCCTGTATCCATGTTAAAAAAAAAAAAAAAAAAAAAAAAAAAGACCTCCTTTCCCAAAATAAAAATGTCAATACTAAATTTAAAGAAGTATAAAGGAATGATTGCTTCCTTTAGAGCTAAATATTTAAATAAACATGGAGATAATTGGCAACATGTTCTTTTGGGCTAATAGGCCGTGTCCAATTTTTTGGGTCTGATGTTTCAGAGGTCCTCTTTTTCAGGGTTGAAGATGATATATTAATCTCTGAATTAAACAAATGCTATTAAATAACAGAAATAAATCCCTCAGTCTTCATTTGTACATGAAATATGGAATTAGAGAAATGACACTGAGATGATGTGATGCTGAATATGCCACAAACTAAGACTTTCTCTATTAAAACAGTCACCTACCACCTATAATCTAGTATGACATGTTAAAATGCTCCAAAATATTGAAAATATAAAATGAACAGTACTATTCCCATTTGGCCTTGAGATGAATACGACAAAGATTCTAATAATTTTAGTCAAAGAAAATGATGAGTAAAAAATACATGAAGATTAAAGTGGTGACAAATGATCTTTTAAGTATTCTAATTGGTCTTTCTCATTCATATCTTTGATTCTACAGAAATTGCAAATCCTGATGATCCTGATTTGTAAGTGCACCCAGTCAGCTTTTCTCTCTTTCACTCCACAGAATATGCCTGTTAGATTTGGAACGAAGAATAAGCCCCCAAAGTGTTAAAAATAGACTACTGCCCTGGCAGGAAGTTTAGCATTGGCAAGCACAGAACTCAGGAGGAACTGATCTAACATAAGGAAACATTCAGAAAAAGATTTGTGCATCATGATCCTGTTCTGACCATTTTCAGAGCAATCAAAGGGTAGTAAGAGAGAGAGACTGAGAGAGAGAGAGTGTGTATGTGTGTGTATGTGTTCTATGCATGTGTAGATTGCTAACTTTGTGTGTGTACGTTTGAATAGCTAGTGTTAAAAAAAAAAAAAAAACAATACCCAAGAGATGGAAGGAATCTGAAGGAGTGCTTTTGAGACATTTTATATATTGTTATCTTACACAAATGGAAAACACTTAAAATGTTGATACTGGAAAAATAAAATTTCACCAAACAATTCTATATTACTTACCAGATACTCCAACAATAAAACAGAGAAAATATTAATTTATCTTTACTCTTTTTGTAGGAAACTCAGATTTTAGTTTGTGACCTTTCCTTAAAGGAGCATCACTTTTATCCGTTCCTAAAACAGTCTTATTACAGGGCAAAGGATTAGTTACACTTCATTCTGGTTTTGTTAAGGAAAAGAAGAATACTGTCTTCAAATCACTTGAAAAAAAATAGAGAGGAACAAAGGAATATAAATTCAGAAAGGAAACTCAGGAACATCCCTATACTCACAGAAAACATCATGGTGTGTTTAGTGACCAAAAGCAACCTAGACCTTGGTTTTTACCTCTCTTCTGAAAGATACCACTTCCAACACAAACGATATTGCCCAACCCTGTAGTGCAGCCCAGGATTGGTGCAGACAGAAAGGGAGAACACTGGCTCTTGAATAACCCTTAACCACTTCCTGCAGTCCTGAAACATTCCGTGGAGGTCTACCACTTTATTATTGAACATGCTTAGAAAGTGTGAGCTCATGTGTTTCCGGTTGAAGGTACATCTAAGCAAGAGGGGGAAAAAGAGAAGTACAAACCACCCTGCCCAATTTGTTTTAACACTTACAATGCTGTTGCTCAGAGAGTACGCTTGAGAATAATCAGCCTAACATCTAAGTAGACACTTTTTTTTCTTTTCTGCATCATAAAGTGTTCTTATATTATCAAAGATAATTCCATGAAAAAGAACATTTCGCTCGCGTTAAATGGGGAGGGAACATTCAAAAAAAATCTTCTCAGAACATGAAGTGTTCTAACCACACTAGCTGCTTAAAATGTACTACCTTAATTTTAAAAATAGAAGTGGGAATAATGATTTGTACAAACACTTTTCAAGGAATTGTCGTGATCCCTTGAGTCAGATGCCTTCACCTACAAATCAGCCTGGAACTCTGTTATAGACCTGGCCAAATTATAGCATCCTTGGTGTCTACATTGAAATAGTCATTCTTCAATGACTTCTTCTTCAATAAAACTCTCCTATGGCTTAGGAGGAAGAACATCTTGATGGTTGTAACACTTAGAAAAATAAAAGCTGTTAATTAATCTACCATCTGCATCTTTTAGATGAGAAAGCTGAAAGCTGCATAGCCTTGAGACCACACTGGTTGGTTGTTTCTACCCCACAATGATCTAGAAAGCAGTTAAGTATAGACTGTCAGAACCCCAGTCTCCTGACAATGCTCTCTACAGCACATCACAGTAAAATGCTCCTTCAAATGATGTGGAAACATCAAAAGGAGTGAGTTAGTCTCCCTGCTTCCTGCAAGAAGTCCGTTCTGGTCTACAAGAACTCTTCCATGCAAGAGTGGAATGAAAATAAGCTACTTTGGAAACCCTATATTACTCTAAGATGTCACATCATCAACTGAGGGCAGTTAACCGCATCTGGACTAAAGTCTCCTTTCACTGAGAGCCAGAGACATTCTCAATTTTGAGAAATGCTCTTTAAAAATGACTAGCTGCTGTTCATACATATTACCCACTAGTTCGTCCAAGATTTTTGACAGTGGTTATGTCCATTGAGGAGCTGTAGCTCCATTGAACCTCTCCACTCACAATTTTCAGCCTGAACCCACTGTGTGAGTCCCCAGTGCCATTCTTTCTCTAGTCTTTTTCCGAATCCCATGTGCACTGAGCAACCCAGAGGTGGTCAGAGGAAGAAACAAGGTGTAAGAGGAGCAATTGGAGATCATAAATCTGCAACAGGAAAATTGGAATAGGCTGAAATAGACATAAGAAAATTAGAGAGTGGAGGAACCTAGATATTCTCTCATTGAAAGTCCTGCTTTTTCACAGTCTGGGGCTCAGAAGGAATAAAAGCCCATATTATCCTGTTGTTATTAGCAGGGCTGAGAACATAAGCCAGTTACGGTGTACACACTCTTATTGCTTCTACTGATGTTACTACTGCCCCTATTCTATTCTATTTAGTCGTCCTGGAAATAATAGTAATAAATAACAGTTACAACATTGATAGTTATTCAATTTACTGAGCGCCTACCTTGTGTGAAGTATTATAGGATATACAAAAATGAACAAGACAAGATTACTGGCCTTAAGTTTCTTATACTCTGTCAGAGATGGACGTACACAAAGAAGTAGAATGCTGAGTTCCAGGTTCTATAGCAAAGGTACCAGTATCAAAGACCCAAGCAGTCTCCCTTTTATACCACAGTGTCTCCCTTTTTTAAACACAAAATAACATCACTCCCTCACTAACGTGCATCTTGTAGAGTGACGCTATATGAGACACACTGTTCCATGTCCTAGGGATTCAGTGGTGATCAGACAATATCCCCCCAACCAAGGGACCTACATTCTAGTGGAGAAGGTGGAAAACACAACAATTATGTAAGATAACTTCATATAAGGCTGTGTTCTGTTGAAAATAAAAGAAGGTGCTCTCGTAGTGAATGAGATGGAGTTGGAGGACAGGAAACCTCAGCTGGAGCGCAGGGAGGGGAGTGTCAGGAAAAATCTTTCTAGGGCTGTGGTGTTGGAGTTGAGCCTGAGGGGTGAGAAGAAGTGAGCCAGGGGAAGATCTGGAGTGAGAGTGTTCCAGGAAGACGGACAAGCAGGTGCAAGTACCTGAGGCAGACATGGGTTTGATTTTTTGAGAATGAAAACGCCAGTCTAGGGCTTCCCTGGTGGCGCAGTGGTTGGGAGTCCGCCTGCCAATGCAGGGGACACCGGTTCGTGCCCCGGTCCGGGAAGATCCCACATGCCGCGTAGCGGCTGGGCCCGTGAGCCATGGCCGCTGAGCCTGCGCGTCCGGAGCCTGTGCTCCGCAACGGGAGAGGCCACAACAGTGAGAGGCCCGCGTACCGCAAAAAAAAAAAAAAAAAAAAAAGCCAGTCTAACAAAGCATGTAAAAAAGGGAAGATGAAATCAGACCAGTAAGAAAACAAGTCTCAGCCATGTGGATGATTTACAGTGTGATCTCCTGTAAGGAAGCATTCAAGAACAACTCAGCAGGTAATATTCAGAGAATTTTAAGGAATTAGACTCCTTGAGTCCTTTAGTCCAATGTCATGATTTCATAGGTGAGAAAATGGAGTTCATTAATCTGTCAGGTTTACCTTGAGGGACTCAGAAGACATGGGCTATTATTCCCAGTAAATAGCCCAGAAGTGAATTTAGCAACCTGTTTGTGGTCTCATCATGATTCCCTCCCCTGTAAACTGGGCAGTAGCCTTCTATGCCCCTCTGAGTTTAGAATGAGAGAAATCTCATTTCTCAGACACTCACAAGACCACCTGCCTTGCATCTGGTCACGGGCAGATCTGTCAGTCTGGAAAACAGAAATGATGTGGACCAAAGGAAGTTTGTATTTTGGAAACAAAAGCACTAGGTACAGCAAACGGGCCGCCACAGTGGCACGCTGCCCTGAAAGCCCCTTCCCCAGTCAACACGGCCCAGTGCAGTCCCTGCAGTTGCCAGTTTGCTCAAAACCGCTGTGCTAGAATCAGGTATGAGCAAGGGCCCCAGCCATCTCCCCTTCCCCCGAACTTCTAGAAAATACAAAAACTCACAGAGCTGAGAGAGGAGCCAGTAAGAAGTAAGGAACATGCAGCAGGTGGTACCATCTGTGCCCGGCTAATTCCAGCCAAAACAATCTGCTCCCTATAGAGTTCCCAGTTGTGGAGAAGGGAAGAGAATCTGCCAGTGGCAGAGCCAGGGGAGGGGGAGTAGCAGGGCAAGTGCCGAGGCCATTATTCAGACGTTCAGCTGGTTGGGGAAGTAGGTTATTGATGCCAGTGAACTATTATCTCTCTCCTTTTCTCTTTACAACCACTGTGGGAGATTCTTCCAAAGTCTAACTAAGCTGGCAAGTATCGGATCCCACACCTGTGAGACAGACATGTAGGCATCCCCGTGAGTCTGTCACTACTGAGATGGGAAGGACAAACATTCCACAGCAAGACTAGGAAGCACAGCCCACACCAAGATGGAAAGACAAGAGGAGAGGGAGGTTATGTTTATTTTATTCTATTTTCCTAGCAACCGAATTCTCTCCCTCTCGCCTGTTCATTCTTTGAAAATCATCCACGGTTTTGAATGGGATCATATTCCTCATTGTTGATCCCCAGGTTGGCATCTTCGAAAATAAAATTCTTCTACTTGATGGACTTCCTCATGAGGAGCAAATCTTCTCTCCTGGCACACTTACAATCATGGGATGAATAAATGCAAGCAATGCAGAGATAGATCAAATTGTCTGTGGTAATAACTTTCCTTTAAGAGAGAAACAGGGGGCTTCCCTGGTGGCGCAGTGGTTGAGAATCTGCCTGCCAATGCAGGGGACACGGGTTCGAGCCCTGGTCTGGGAAGATCCCACATGCTGCGGAGCAACTGGGCCCGTGAGCCACAACTACTGAGCCTGCACATCTGGAGCCTGTGCTCCGCAACAAGAGGGGCCACTACAGTGAGAGGCCCACGCACTGCGATGAAGAGTGGCCCCTGCTCGCCGCAACTAGAGAAAGCCCTCACACAGAAACGAAGACCCAACACAGCCATAAATTAATTAATTAATTAATTAATTTTAAAAAAAAAAAAAAAACAGAGAGAAACAGATAGACAGGAACCATCCTTCTCATAGGTGAAGGAGACAGTGATGATTTGAGGGTCATAGAAAGACCTGTCCACTCAAAAAGAAAATATTACCCACTCCAAAATTTCCATCAGCACCTTTATGTTAAGGCACTGTCTCGAGGAAGTCATCTGTTCAATGCAAATACCTGGAAGGGGTAATATTTGCCTATTGTCATCTTCCCTTAGATTAATTGATCAGTTTATAGCTGAGAGTTGAGTCCTGAGGGAGTGGGGCCCAGGAAAGTCCACTTTTATTGGGAGACGGTTTGGATTCCAGGTGAAGACCCAGAAAATTGGGACCTCTCGGGCCCCTGAAGGAAGGGAAGATGGTGCCTGATACTAACCCTCTGCTTGGGCCCCTCCCCAAAAAGGTATGCTGAAGTCCTAACCCCTGATACTTATGAATGTGACCTTATTTGGAAATAGGGTATTTACAGATATAACCAAGTTAAGATGAGGTCATTCGGGTGGGGCCTAATCCAGTATGGATGGTGTCTTTATAAGAAGAGGGAAATCTGAACACAGGCACAGGCAGGGAGAATGCCATGTGGAATCAAAGAAACTGGAGTGAGGCAGCTGCAAGCCAAAGAAAGCCAGGGATGCTGGCCGTCACCAGAAGCTGGGACAGAGAGATAGAACAGATCCCTCAGAAGGAAGCAGCCATCCCCCAACCTTGATTTTGGACTTCTAGCCTCCAGAACTGTGAGAGAATAAGCTTCTGTTGTTTTAAGCCACCTAATTTGTGGTACTTACAGCAGCCCTAGGAAACTAATACAGGCCCCAAACAAACCATGGTGAGGCTTTCAGTTTTCAGTCTCTGGGCTGGTCTAAACATTCAAGATCAGTTTTTGATCCAACCATTCTCCTGGTGCCTGGGCTTTAACACATAAAGATCAGCAGGAATATCCCTTTTAGTTTTGAGATGCGTGTCATCAGGAAAAAGACAAACTGCTTACTCTTTTATCCAAATGTCTTCTATAATCTTTTTAATTAGAATAATTAAATTCTTATTTGAAAGGGCACCAAAGTGCAAGCATTATCGTCTGATTTCCTGTAAAGAGTCTTTTCCTGCCTCCTGTTCCACATGGTGTCCATTAACAGGAGAAGCACCAAGTGAGTCAGACATTATGGTTATAGGTTTGCGGCTTGTGTCAGTGCTAAGAAGAGGGAAATGAGAAAGGAAAACATAAATTGGGAAACAGTGTCAGAGGGCAGGCCGAGATAATGGAAGTACCAGAAAGCAGAGGAAAAGGGTGTTGTGTGGGAACCAAAACCTTGCTTCAGGTAGGAAATGTCAGAAAAATACAGTAACGTTTTTAAATGAAAGGAAAGGGGGGTGGAATCCAAGCAGTCCTTTATTGTGTTTTTTGGCAGTCTGAATTCAGTACCAGAAATGAGTGAAATGTGCCCTCTCCCCTGATTCATTACTGCTGTAGGATCTTAACCATTTTCAGCTCCAAGTCTCTTGGGAAATCGGCTAATAATTCCTGTGACGTCTTTACATCACTGAGATTTGGGGAGGATCTCGGGAGTTCTGTGAGTAAGGCAACATGAAAGCCCAAAGCAGGAGTGAGTCAGCTGAGGTGTGTTTTGATATATTGATATATTGCTCTGGTAGCCAGTGGCCTCAAGCTGGGAATCAGTGAGACCAGGTTCTGGGACACATTCTCAGATGTGGCTGTGAATTCCGTTCTGCCCCATTACTGCTTGCCTACCGCTGCCCACCTACCCATGAGTGGACCACAGAAGGTGCAGGTAAGAAAGTCAGGGGATGGTTCACTGAAAATCTCTCATCTCTTTCCTAAGAAAAACTAACCCAACTCTACGTCTTCTTCACAGAAGCCAGCATGCCATCCTTTACATTGTATTTCTAGAAGATGTATATCATCTTAAAAGCCTGGTTTAATTTGCTTTTCTCCAAGCTTTGTGGTATTTTTTTATATGCCATTAGTCAGTTATTGCATGTTACTAGCAATAACAGTCCCACCTAATGTATTTAATTTGTTTTGAAAATCATAGCACATCTTTACACACAGAAGAGCCAGCTTTTAACTCCATTGATGACTTCCTCTTTAAAAGTCCTCCTTTAAATCTCTAACCACAGTCTTCTTGGTTTTCTTCCTACCCACTGACCAAGCTCTGCTTTCTTCAACTCAATCTTTAAATGGTAGCGTTTCCAGGGTCCCTATGGGGCTCTCTGCTCTCCTCGTTCCGATCACTGTGCTGAAGTCTCTTCTTCAACAAAGACTCAAAAATGCATCTTTCCAGGGCTTCCCTGGTGGCGCCGTGGTTGAGAGTCCGCCTGCCGATGCAGGGGACACAGGTTCGTGCCCCAGTCCGGGAAGATCCCACATGCTGCGGAGCGGCTGGGCCCGTGAGCCGTGGCCGCTGAGCCTGCGCGTCCAGAGCCTGTGCTCCGCAACGGGAGAGGCCACAACAGTGAGAGGCCCGCGTACAGAAAAAAAAAAAAAAAAATGCATCTTTCCACTAAGGCTTTGCTCCTGTGCACTAGACCTGCACATCCAAATGAATACTGGACATCGCCCCCTGATTGTCTCAAAAGCACCTCAAATTTGACATGTCCAAGATGGACGTGGCCATGTCTCCCTCCCGCCCACCATCCCCCACTTAAAACCTGGTGAGTGACTGTCACTTCCTGGGTCACTCAGGTAGAAATCTTGAGAGTCATCATGCCATATCTCTAAATGGGTTATCAGGCCTTGTGAGTCATAGTCCCTGTTATATCTCCTACTTGGTCCTCTTCCTCAATCACCGTCATCATTCTGTTGTTTCATGCGTACATCAAATCTCAAGAATTGCCCTAATAGCCTTTTCACTGGTCGCACTGGCCCCGGTCTCACCCAACGTGCTTCCTGGCTCTAACACAGCAGGGCAGAGAGCTGTCACTGAGGGTTGATGGAGGAGCTGGCAGAGAGAGGAACGCCCCCTTTTTGGCTCTTTAAAGGTATGTCTTGGTATTCTTCACATATGACTTTCTGGAACGTTGCTTCCTCGCAGCCTTAATAACCGTTATGTTGACATATCTCCTTAAATATGGCTGAAAGAATGTGCTCAAGAGAAGTAACTACTGCCCTTCCTTCCCCTTGCCACCTGTAACTATACTTGTGGTTTTATCACCTTCTAACTCATTCCACATTCTGATATTGGCCAAATTTTGGTACTTTTATGCTTTCATGTCAACCTTCTCCTACCTAAACGTGTGAGCTTTTTAAAGCTGGCACCATCTTATCTGTAGTCCCACCTCTCCGTGACTTATTGCCACCAAGTAGATATTCAGTAAATGTACACTGATTTAATTCACTGTGCACATTTGATTATGCAAAGCCTTACTTTAAAATCCTTCAGTGGTTCCCCAAAGCACCCAAAATACAACTCATATTCCTTAGCTTAGTTCATAAAGCTTTCACATGTTGGTTCCTCGTTGTCTCCCTTTCCATCAGCTCTCACCATCTCTCCAGTTGCATCTGCCTGAACATACCTCTTTTTTTTTTTGTCCTTCAGAACATAGATCAAAGGTCACTTTCTTAAGTCCCTCTTTCCTGAAACCCTAGTCTTCGATGTGCATCTCCTTTGGGCTTCTGTACATGCTTTGTGAATGCGCTATCCAAGGGTTGGTTTCCCAAAGGCAATGTGTTCCTAGAAGGTCAAAACTGTGAACATTCTGACTCCAGCACCTACTACAAAGCTGGAGACCCAGAAAGAACCTGGAAAATGTGTGAGTCCTCTGGAAAGAGATTTTCAGCAACATCTAGTCCCCACTGACCTTGGTCATTAGCCAAATAGAGGAATAATTCAGTGACAAGAGAGAAAATAACATAGAAAGTGAGCAATGTAAAAATAAGGAACTGTGGAAGGACCCCAGTGCAAACCAGAAATGTATAATTTAACACACTTGAAGATTTTTGAAAACCGTTTACAGGATTATATTGGGGCACAGATTTTACCCACATAGATTAACAACTTCTTTTCTCACATAACCACTAATTACATACAACAGCAACAACGTACACTGCCGACATCCAGATATTGATCGAATAGTAAAATTACTGAGGCAAAACTCACTACAATCCAAGTGAGATGGGTTAAAGGGGAACATGAATAAATAAGCCTACTACCTAATGCTGAATGTGAGCATAGCCTTTAAGCTATTTTAGCAACAACTCAGATGGGGAACACTAACTAAATAAAAGAGGAAGAAGCCCAAAGTAATCTGATATGCATTTTCTTCAACTTCTCTGGAATTTTCAATTACCTCAGTTTCCTGACAAAGCTCTGCTGATGTCAGTAATTTACAGTAACAATCAGCAAGATAACAGCAGGTTTGTGTGGGCCAGAGGTAAATTGGGGTCTGATATGAGTAATATATCCTGCACTGAAGGACAGTGGGAGGCCTGAGAAAAGGCACAATTTCTATTAGTGATTTTTAAATAAAATGAAAACCACATGCATATATCACAGACCAGGTGAATATGCAGTCCTCACTGTTCTTTCCCGGGAAATGTTAACTACTTCCTTCTTGAATCCTAAGTGGCTTTTTATAAGGACTTCACCATAGATGCTACTAGAAGATGCTCTGCTTTTGTATCTTAAAATTTTGTACACTAGAACACACTGTGCATGCATACCCTCAGTATTTAGGGAAATGTGGGTAATTACAAAAGAGGTAGCAAATACCATCTTTTCTTTGCACTGTGTACAGTTATTTAAATGACTTTAAGGAAAACAAATGGAAGGTAGACAAAATAACCTTTGGCCAATATATTCATATTCAATATGTGAATCTTCTTTGTCCCAGAGTGTGAAGCCCACAGATCACGAAGGCATTTAGCTGGAACTTTGCAGTTCTTTGGGGTCAACCATGAAAACTTCATTTCTCATTGTAGGGTCCTGAATAGCCACTGACCGTGGGCTTTCCCTGAAAGTCGTTCTCTTGGTTTTCTCACGAAATTGCTGATATGAACTGGTTCTCTCATAATTTTGCTTTCTTTCTGCTAAAGACAGAGAAACCAGAACATTTAAGCTGTGGGTTCTGGTGGTGTTTCCTTGTCAATAAGATAGATGAGGGGTTGTAAAGGAGTCTTAGGCTCCTTCCTATAAAATTTATGTTATGAGGATGGCTCTGGTTAAAGGGACTTTCCCTGCTTAACCTAAGAAGCTCTGTAGTCGAGGGGTGAGAGGCTATGCT
This sequence comes from Platanista minor, assembly GCA_004363435.1. Taxonomy (NCBI): domain Eukaryota; kingdom Metazoa; phylum Chordata; class Mammalia; order Artiodactyla; family Platanistidae; genus Platanista; species Platanista minor. Next base: position 3,259 of record RJWK010031439.1, on the reverse strand, counting down.
TTCTCGTGAAAAGACCTGCCTTCCTAGCTGTGTGACCTTGGCCAAGTTATCTCACTAAACCTCAGTTTACTTACCTTTAAAATGGGAATAATATATCAACAATTTCACAGAAAGGTTCTGGGACTCAAATGAGACAAGAGGTGTGCAAACAGTTTGCAAATGGTATCTAAGGCAGGCCCTGGTAAAGGGGCGGACGCGTACAGTGTATGTATTTCAGAGACTCTCCTTTTGACCCTCTTCCGCAGTGTCCTTTATTCCCTTCTGGGTTTGAGGGAAGTCTCCCTGTGATAACCTATTCCTACAGTTAGGTCCACAGAGAGTTCTCTAAAAAGGAACACAATCATTTCAGTACTTAGAAGTTTTCCAGCATGTAATTTTTAGGGGGCCCGGATGGTCTCAAGATTCATCCTCAAAGAGACTCTTTGTTCCCTGGTGGGCGTGAGCCTTGGGTGGCTGAAAGAGGAAAGAATGCTTGACAATTATCAGTCCAATGAGAGACTTCAGAGCATGAGAACTGAGGAGGTTGCTCTGTCCTGATTCTAGATATGTGAGGCCTCCGCTGCTCTGAGCAGATAATCCAGGGCGATAATGAAGTAGTCACAAGGGTGAGCCTTTGTAACAAGGCAGCCGAGGCCTTGCTCACAGTTCGAACTTTCCCCTTAGCCCTTTTGCATATTTTAGAGAGAGACTTTTAAGTCACGAGATAGCCTTGCCTGTCAGAGTAATCGACCCATATGGGGAACTTCTTTTGTGACTTGACAGGGACTCAGGAGGGGAAGCTGCTGGAGATGAAAACTGATGATCCAAATAGCAGGAAAAGGCTTCTAGTTTACGATTATTGTTTTCCTTTGGCTAATTTTAATTCTGATGAATACTAAGTTTTCTTTGGTACTTTTTGTTCCTCAAGTCTCTCTTTTTTTTTTTTCTGTTATGCTGTTCAGCCAAGTATTTCTTAAGTCTCTATGAAAACAATACTACATATTTCTTAAGCCCGTGTAAACAGACATTTCCATGAAGACTGGCTTGAAAAATATATGGAGATGGCAACCTGAAAGGCCATTCCTATGGCAAAAATGAAAAAATTTGACAGATCGATAGGTAGATAGCATACTAAAACTTAATGTTAATTCAAACGGATTAGAATGAGGTTAACCCTTGCCATCCTGTTAGTTAGCTTCTGTTCCTCTAGCAGTGTAAATATGTGGAACGCCTTGATATATGCTGATACTTGGATGGGAGGATAGATGACAAACTGTTTTAAAACAGGTCATTTGCGAACAAGTATTTACTGATTGCCAGTAAACACCAGCCACCTGTGTTGGAAAACAGGAATAGATGTGGAATAATAGATGAAAACTCATGTGCAAGCAGATCGGAAGAGAGGAAGGAGTTCTGGACGTTCTGTGAGACTCTGCCCAGGGGAGCTAGGGAAGGCTTCAGAGAAAAGAGGCTATTTGAGTTTGGTATTGAAGGGCCAATAGGAATTTAGCAGGTTGAGAAAAGAGGTTAATGATGGAAGGCTTGGGAGTCTGAGGAACGTGGTGTGGAAAACGAATGACAAGCTCACCATCCTCCTTGAGCATTCGGTTATAAACTCCTTGAATGGGACCAAAGTCAACTTCATATTTAAACCAAAAAATAAAAAATCCATACTGTAATAGATAAGTTATATCTCCCTCCTCGGTATTCATTACCGGTTTTTCACAATTGCTAATGAATAAATAAATGAAGTAGCAATATTTGGGCATGAGCTATGTTGCTGATGAACAACCTCCTTGCATTATAGGGGGAAGAGGAGAGAAAGCCACTTCAAGTCGCCCCTGCCCAATAGCGATAAACATGGCTGGAACGTAACCATGAAAGTGACACAAGCACCTGATTGATAGGTCATCTCCCACTTGGATTCTGACCTTTCACCTAAAACAACACTGTCTAGTGACTTCCAGATGTGGATGCTTGAACATTAGTAAGCAGTCAAGACTGAAACCTTATTTCCCACAAGCTATGAATAAATGGGTGACTTATAAGAATATCATCTCATTCTGACAAACACTAAAAGAGAAATTTGAAGAAATAATTTAAGCATTTTAATGAAGTTCTTGTTCTATCCCCTCTTCCTGAAAACAGTATTTCAGAGTTAGCCTTTCTAACAGGAAATAGAATAGCTTGGCAAAAGGAACCACAACCGTATACCTAAACAGGCAGCATATTTGTATGGTGTGGCGTGATACATATGTTCACCACCCTTTACTGGTTAAACTGTATTTCATTATCATCTCCTTATTTCCACTTCTAATTCTAGCAGAACTATTTCCTATAAACAGGCCAGCTCTCTAGCAATTTCAAGCTAAGAATTCTTTTTAAATGCCTGATTCCAACTTATTAAGTAGTGTTTTCCCTCATTCTTAATTCTAAGCCCCTTGGGTACACACTTAGGTCTGTTGCCATAAATGGAGAGAAAAATTAATTTACCACCAATTCCAGCTGCACTGTGTATATGGATATTTATGCCCTCTGTGGTTTTTTGAAAAATGACTGCTTGGATTAGGAATATCTATTTGATATTATTATAATACAATGAATCTACAGATTTGATCATAATAATATTATATGATACTACAGAATGCAAGAATCCTCCCAAACCACCATCAAGTTAATCTTTTTTTTTTTTTTTTTTTTTTTTTTTTTTGCGGTACGCAGGCCTCTCACTGTTGTGGCCTCTCCCGTTGCGGAGCACAGGCTCCGGACGCGCAGGCTCAGCGGCCATGGCTCACGGGCCCAGCCGCTCCGCGGCATGTGGGATCTTCCCGGACGGGGGCACGAACCCGTGTCCCCTGCATCTGCAGGCGGACTCTCAACCACTGCGCCACCAGGGAAGCCCCAAGTTAATCTTTTAAATTCAATTCAATTTATTTTAAAAATGCTATACTTTGTTTAATTTAAATAGCAGATATTTTCCGTATTCTGGATTTGGGGGTACTGGGTTTTTTGTTTTGTTTTGTTTTTTAACATCTTTATTGGATTAAAATTGCTTTACAATGTTGTGTTATTTTCTGCTTTATAATAAACTGAATGAGCTATATGTATATATATATATATATATATATCCCCATATCCCTTCCCTCTCACGTCTCCCTCCCACCCTCCCTATCCCACCCGTCTAGGTGGTCACAGAGCACCAAGCTGATCTCCCTGTGCTATGCAGCTGCTTCCCACTAGCTATTCTACATTTGGTAGTGTATATATGTCAATGCCACTC